>ML320728.1:0-60667 GCA_005239505.1 Nicotiana paniculata
TATTAATATAGCTTTGATTGGTTGATTAAACTCTATTTGTTCAACTACGTTCTTGTTGTAGGTTATTGAAGGGCCCTCAATTAGCTATGCCTATTTATTATGTATCTACTCGAGAGAGAGTGCATATTTAGGTAATTATTTGAACAACAACACTCCCAGAGTATAGAAGAAAGTCATAACCGAGGGTTTAGAGGTTGGATTAGAGATAACGATACTTCGGGTGCAATCTAAGTGAACTGTAATGCAATCTAGCTAGCGTAACTTGAGAGAGTGCGTCTAGTAAATTATCATAATTACTTGAGAGAGATTTATGGTAGATAGAGTGTTCATGATTGATAGAGANNGGGGTCTAACCTTGATTTGAGCGAATTAGGAATCCTTGAACTATATGTTATGTGAATTACATGTGTAACGGCGTATATGCGAGGTGACGAGTATATATACGTCGTCAAAATAATTATTTTCATGCTTTTCAGTATTTCATTAATTATCCTATTCCATGTCTTAACCGTTACATGCTTTAATTTCTTTCCATGTTATAACTTGTTACTTGTCATTTATTTACTCTTGCATTGAAACGTTTGTTTCTTTCCCGATTCCATGATTAATTGCCTTAATTGTCTGACATGTACACTTTAACTGTCATATACTTGGCTTGTCTTGTTGCTTTGTATTAATTGTAGCATTTCTTAATTTGGTACGGGTTCCTTTATTGCTTTACTTTCATATTCTTTGATCGTAGAGATTCTTGTGAATTGAGTTGATGAATTGATTACAATTATTGAATTTGTATATGGATCGGGTTGCACGCCGCAATAGTTGTGATATGGTGGCATAAGAGAGGATTTTGATATTGATACGGTAGGATCGATTGCGTGCCGCAACAGATTTTACATGTGATTTTAATATTTATATGGTGAAATAAGGGAGGATTATGAAATTTATTCTGATTATATGGTGGGATCGAGTTGCACGCCGCAACAAATTTTATATGTGATTCTTGATATTGATATAGTGAAATAAGGGAAGATTGTGTTGTACTATGAGATCAGGTTGCGCGCCGCAACAGATTGTGTGTGTTGTAATCATTATTGTATTGTGTTAGCTTTCAGTAATCTCATATAAGATTCTGAGGACTGGTATTTCTAGATTCACTGATTTCGAGGATTGAGTTTGTTTTCATTAGTTAAATGTTTTCCTATCATTTACTGTTTTCTTTCCTATTATTATCATTATACTGCGTACAGGTTATTGTAAGTGAATCGCCTTAGCCTCATCACTACTTCGTCGACGCTAGGCTCGGCACTTACAGAGTACATGTGGTAGGTTGTACTCATACTACACTCTGTACTTCTTGTGCAGATTTTGGAGTCGGTCCTAGCATCGGTCAGTAGATTGCTTGGATTCGGTGCTTTACGGAGACTTGAGGTACAACTGCATAGCGTTCGCAACCCTGAAGTCCCCTTCTACATTACTCTACTAGTTTATTTCCTTTCAGGCAGTTATTCTTTTATTCTGACTTTTATTTGTAGTACTCTAGTCGCTCGTGTACTTGTAACACCAGTTCTAGGATTATATCTCGATATCATTGTTATTTTGGTTTACTAACTTTATTTTAGTTTATTCATTTTCTTGATTATTATTTAATGTGAATTAAAAGATGGCTAAAAAAAATTTCTAACATTGGCTTGACTAGCAAGTGAAATGTTAGGCGCTATCACAATCCCGAGGGTGAGCATTTCGGGTTGTGACAATTACTATGTACAATAAAAATGAAACACCTGCCTCTGGAATTCATTGACCTTCACAAGCTTGTTCAATTAAAACCATATTCCATAAGGGTACAATCAAATTTTCAGTGGTTGGAACTCTAATTTATCGGAAAAGAACTTTTACTTTATTTTGTTTAAACCAAGAGAAAAACAAATAGAACGATAGAGAATAGTGTAATGACCCGGTCGGCCGTTTAAAGAATTAGCACCCCGATCCCCTATTAACCGCTTCTCTCATGTCTATTTATGTTATTGGAACTTGTCGGAGCGTTAGTGATAAAATTCGGGGTGATTTTTGACACATAGTCCATAAATGTGAAATTTAGCTTTAGAAAACTGGTTGTAGCTAGAGTTGTGTGAAGACGGATCCGGAATGGAATTACGTCAACTCCATTAGCTCCGTTGGGTGATTTCGAGGTTAGGAGCATGTTCGGGATGTGTTTTCGAGATCGGTTGTGGATTTAGGCTTGAATTGGCGAAAGTTAGAATTTCGGTGATTTCGGCCGATAGGTGAAATTTTGATATCAGACTCGGAATGGAATTCCAGAAGTGACAGCAGGTCCGTAATGTCATTTGTGACCTGTGTGCAAAATTTGAGGTCATTCGAATGAGTTTTGATGTGTTTCGGCATCAGATGTGGATTCTAGAAATTTCATAAGTTCTTAGGCTTGAATCTATGCATAATTGATGATGTTGATGTTATGAGATGTGTTTTTAAGGCTCAACCAAGTTTGAACAAGGTATTAGGGTTAGTTGGTAGGTATGGTTGAGGTCTGGGGGGCCTCGGGGTTGTTTCGGATGCCCAACGGGTGAGTTTGGTCTTTGAGAGCAGCTGAACCATTCTGGTTCTGGTGTCTCGCACCTGCGATGGTATTCCCGCAGGTACGGACACGCAGGTGCAAAGTGGGGTGAACGCAGGTGCCGACGTAGCTTAGACTGGCCCGACTCGCACGCGCGGAAGAGTATCCGTAGGTGCGGAGCCGCACCTGCGACCCAGCCACCGCAGGTGCGACCCCAGGTCGTTTAATGAGTTTCCGCACCTGAAATTGTGTTTCCACAGGTGCGGCACTGCAGGTGCAATCCCAGTGTCGCAGGTGTGAAACATCTGGGCTGGTTATACCATAAATCTGAGGGTTTGAAATTTATAATTCCAAAATCGATTGTGAGCTCGGAATTGGCGATTTTCAGTGGAATTTGAAGAGGATAATCATATTTAACGTTTTATAACCTTAATCCATTTGTATATCAATAATCTCTATCAATTTCCTCAATCTAATCAATGAAATTTGGATGAAAAACCATAAAATTGGGATGAAATTTCCCTAAGTAGAAATCTGAGGATTTAGGGAGATTTAGACGTCGGATTTTGTTGATTCTTGTTCGAGTGTGTTCATGAGCGAATGGGTGTTCGGGAAATATAAATTTCACTCGATTCCGAGACGTGGGCTCGGGGGAATTTTTGGGCGAATTATAATTTCGCGTATTTGCTTAAAAATAATTAGCTATTTTGTTCCCTTGAAGTTATATGTATACCATGCAATCGATTTGACTAGATTTGGGCCACTCGGAGTCAGATACTTATGGAAAGAGAGTGGTATTAAGTTGATCAGCGCAGTCAAGTTAAATGGCTTACCTAATTCTGTGTTAGGGACGACTTCCCCTTAGGTATTTTTATACTGATTTTGTTACGTGGACGCCGTGTACGTGAGGTGACGAGTGCGTACACGGGTCATTGTTGCTAAAATCCTATTTTTACTTCCATGAAATCACTCATTTTCATCCCTATATTATTGTTTCTTGTCTTAACTGAGTAGTTAGCTTAAGAGTAAGCATGCCTACCTGTCCTTACTTGATTTCCTCTTATTTGCTACTAGTTGCACCATGCTTAGGTAGCTTTACTCTATTCTTGCCTGTTGTTTTTCCTGGACTGTTTAATTAAACCGTATCCGACATACTTCTTATTTGCATAATTAAATTGAGACTACGGACCGAGATCCGGGAGCTTTCCCCCTGTACTGCATTTCATATTTAAATTGGGACTACGGACCGAGATCCGGGATCTTTCCCCCGTACTGAAATGCATATTTAAATTGGGACTACGGACGGACATCCGAGAGCTTTCCCCATGTACTGCATAGCATATTTAAATTGGGACTACAGAATGTGATCCGGGAGCTTTCCCCATGTACTGCATTGCACATTTACTGTTGAGATATATGATGTGCTGAGCCGAAGGCTCTCTTTCTGTTATTAATTCTTCCACTTTCCATTAGTCCTGTTTATCATTGCTTATCTATATTTCACTATTTTAAATTGTATATTCACTTGTTCTTAAAACTCAGTAGGGCCTCAACCTGACCTCGTCACTACTTGACTGGGGTTAGGCTTGGCACTTACGGAGTACCGAATGTGAAGTACTCACGCCCTTCCCTGCGCATGTTTTCCCCATGTGCAGATCCAGGTACTAGCACCCAGTATCGTGGCTAGGATTTCGTTCTAGCAGGTGCCAGGAGACCACGAGTCCCCTTCTACTCTAGTATAGGCATAGAAGACTTATGTATTTTTCCATTGTTTCATTATATAGAGCTACATTTAGTACAGAGCTTGTGACTATAGTGACATTCCGGATTTTGGGAAGTGAAAGTGTATATGCTGAGCAGTTATGTTATATCTACTTGAGTTCTTTTCTGTCTTGATCTTATTGATTCTATCATTTTCTGCAAATTTTAGGCTTACCTAGTCGTAGAGACTAGGTGTCGTCACGATACCTTTCGGAGGGCAAAATGGGTCGTGACAAGTTGGTATCAGAGCGTCTAGGTTCATAGGAGTCACAAGTCACAAGCCAGTCTATTAGAGTCTCGCGGATCGGTGCAGAGACGTCCGTATCTATCTTCGAGAGGCCATGTAACTGTTAAGAACAATCAAATTCTTTGGAATTCCTTATCGTGCTAGTTATTGTCCTCAAATTCTTAAACTCTATTCTATTCTTGCTTGCAGATGGTTCGTACCCGTACCAGACGTACTGATGACCAGGCACCTGAGCTCCCAGTCAGATCCACCAGAGGCAGGGGTCGGGGCAGAGGACGAGCACGCGGTACAGCCCGAGCACCGGCTAGAGCAGAGGCAGAGGAGCCCCCATCAGCTACAGTTGGAGGGGCACAGGAGGTCCCTACTGTTACTCTAGACCTCCAGGAGACATTGGCTCAGTTCTTGAGTGCCTTCAGTACTCTGTCTCAGGCGAGACTACTCCCGATAGCTCCAGCTACATCCCAGGCAGGAGGAGGGACACAGACTCCCGCAGCCTGTACTCCTGAGCAGAGGGTTCATATTGGGCAGGTTCCAGAGTATATTCCTATGCCCCCAGCAGCTCCAGCTTAGCATGAGACTAGGATAGTTGTTCCTGAGGCAGAGCAACTCTGACTTGAGAGGTACAAGAAGTACCACCCACCTGAGTTCATCGGACTAGCTTCGGATGACGCCCTGGGTTTTCTTGAGGGGTGCCATCGCATTCTCCGCACTATGGGTATTGTGGAGATGAGTGGGGTTTCTTTCACTGATTTCCAACTGAGGGGAGAAACTTATCAGTGGTGGCGTGATTTTGAGCTTAGTAACCCGGACGAGGCAGCTTCACTTACTTGGTCTCAGTTCTCCGAGATGTTCTTACTTGAGTTTGTCCCTCAGAGCTTCAGGGATGCTTGGCGTGTGGAGTTTGAGCAGCTACGCTAGGGTACCATGACTGTGTCAGAGTATGCAGTCGGTTTCAGCGATTTGGCTCGCCATGCACCAGCTTTGGTTGTCACTGTCAGAGAGAGCATTGAGGGACTCCACCCTAGTATTCGGGCCAGCATGGCCAGAGAGCTGGAGACTGATATTGCTTACCAGCAGGCCGTGAGTATTGCCCGGAGGATTGAGACTATGTTAGCCCGGGACAGGGAGGAGAGAGAGGCCAATAGGCCTCGAGAGAGTGGTCATTTTTTAGGAGCCCGTGCACCAGCAGCACGCTATGGTAGGGGTTTTGTGAGTCGCATCGTTCATTCAGCTCTCCCAGCAGCGAGTGGTATTCCAGCTCCTCCTAGACCTCAGGATCCTTATTATGAACCACCAGTATCTCAGGTGCCTCCTGCTGGAGGTGTTATCACTGGCCAGTCTAGTAGGCTAGTTCAGAGTTAGCAGCAGCTGCCACGTCCTCTGAGGGGTTGCTTTGAGTGTGGTGACCCTCATCATATGATCAGAGATTGCCCAGAGCGAGGAGGGGTGCACCACCTCAGACTTATCAAGGTGCACCCCCTCAGACTTATCACGCCCCACGTCTTCCACCAGGTCCTCCACCTATTCTTCCAGCCCCAGCTGCTACCCCACCACCTCAGGCAGCTCGAGGTGGAGGTCGGGGAGGTCGAGGTCGCCCTAGAGGGGCAGGCCAGGTCAGGTACTATGCTCTTCCGACCCGGTCTGAGGCCATTGCTTCAGATTCAGTCATTATAGGTATTGTTCCCGTTTGTCATAGGGATGCATCGTCTTATTTGACCCAGGCTCTACATATTCATATGTGTCTTCCTATTTTGCTTCACATTTGGGGATATCCCGAGATTCTTTGAGTTCCCTTGTTTATGTTTCTACTCCGGTGGGAGATTCTCTGTTATATTGGGTATGGACTGACTGTCTCCCTATTATGCTATTCTTGATTGTCACGCCAAGACCGTGACGCTGGATATGCCAGGATTTCCGAGGTTAGAGTGGAGAGGTTACTTAGAGTATACTCCCTACCGAGTCATTTCTTTTCTTAAGGCTTGACGGATGGTTGAAAAGGGTTGTGATACATATTTGGCTTATGTGAGAGATGTTAGTGCTGAGACCCCTACAGTTGAGTCATTTCCAATTTTCAGGGACTATTCTGATGTATTTCCAACTGATCTTCTGGGTATGACACCCGATAGAGACATTAATTTCGGCATTGACTTGTTGCCGGGCTCTCATCCCATTTCCATTCCTCCTTATCGCATGGCTCCTCCTGAGTTGAAGGAGTTGAAGGAGCAATTACAGGAGTTGCTTGAAAAGGGATTCATCAGGTCTAGTGTATCACCGTGGGGCGCTCCGGTATTATTTGTGAAGAAAAAGGATGGCTCGATGCGTATGTGTATTGACTACCAGCAATTGAATGAGGTGACAGTGAAGAACAGGTACCTATTGCCTCGCATTGACGATCTATTTGACCAGTTACAAGGTGCTAGGGTGTTCTCCAAAATTGATCTGCGTTCAAGTTATCATCAGTTGAAGATTCGGGAGCCGAATATCCCGAAGACTGACTTCAGGACCAGATATGGCCACTATGAGTTCCTTGTTATGTCATTTGGGCTGACCAATGCCCCAGCAACCTTCATGCACCTGATGCACAACATATTTCGGCCTTATCTTGATACTTTTGTCGTTGTGTTCATTGATGACATTCTGGTATATTCTCGGTCCCAGGAGGACCATGAGAAGCACTTGACGACCGTGCTTCAGACATTGAGGGAGAAGAAGTTGTATGCCAAGTTTTCTAAGTGTGAATTTTGGCTTGATTCTGTGGCATTCCTAGGCCACGTGGTGTCTTCATATGGGATCAAGGTAGATCCGAAGAAGGTGGAGGCGGTACAAAGTTGGCCCAGACCGTCCTCAGCTACTGAGATCCACAGTTCCCTCGGTTTGGCTGGGTATTATCACCATTTTGTGGAGGGATTTTTATCCATTTCAGCGCCTATGACCAGACTGACCCAAAAGGGTGCATCTTTTACATGGACTGAGGAGTGTGAGGAGAGCTTTTAGAAGCTCAAAATAGCCCTGACTACAGCTCCTGTGTTGGTTTTTCCTACCGGTTCCGGGTCCTATATAGTTTATTGTGATGCTTTGAGGATTGGCTTGGGAGCGGTGTTGATGCAGGACGGTAGGGTGATTGCCTATGCGTCCAGACAGTTGAAGGTTCATGAGAAAAATTACCATGTTCATGATCTCGAGTTGGCAGTGACTGTTCACGCCCTGAAGATATGGCGTCATTATTTATATGGTGGTTCCCTGTGAGATATTCATGGATCACCGGAGTTTGCAGCACATATTCAGGTAGAAGGATCTAAATTTGTGCCAGCATAGGTGGTTGGAGTTTCTAAAGGACTATGACATCACTATATTATACCACCCGGGGAAGGCCAATGTGGTGGCCGACGCCTTGAGTCACCGGGCGGAGAGTTTGGGGAGTTTGGCATACCTTCATACAGCTGAGAGGCCTCTACCCTTATATGTTCAGTCCTTAGCCAGTCAGTTCATGAGATTGGATCTTTCTGAGCCTTGCCGGGTATTAGCTTGTGTGGTTGCTCGATCTTCCCTTCATGACCGTATCAGAGAGCGCTAGCATGATGATCCCCACCTTTTGGTTCTTCAAGATGCAGGGTCATATTTGTGTGCCCAACGTGGATAGGCTTCGGGAGTTGATTCTTGAGGAGGCCCATAGTTCGCGGTATTCCATCCATCCGGGCACCGCGAAGATGTACCTGGATCTGAGACAACACTATTGGTGGTGAAGGATGAAGAAGGATATAGTGGATTTTGTAGCCAAGTGTCTCAACTGTCAGCAAGTCAAATGTGAGCATCAGAGAACGGGAGGGTTACTTCAGCAGATTGAGCTTCCAGAGTGGAAGTGGGAGCGGATCACCATGGACTTTGTGGTCGGACTTCCTCGGACTTTGAGGAAGCATGATGCTATTTGGGTGATTGTGGATCGGCTGACCAAATCAGCCCATTTCATTCCAGTGCTGACTACATATTCATCAGAGAGGTTGGCTGAGATTTATATCAGAGATTGTTCGCCTCCATGGTATTCCAGTATCTATCATTTCAGACAGAGGTACACAGTTCACTGCATGGTTCTGGATATCCGATCAGTAAGAGTTAGGCACCAGGGTAGAGTTGAGTATAACTTTTCACCCTCAGACAGACAGGCAGTCCGAGTGCACGATTGAGATTCTCGAGGATATGGTCCGTGCCTGTATGATAGATTTTGGAGGGTCATGGGATCGACACTTGCCCCTTGCAGAGTTTGCTTATAACGACAGTTACCAGTCCAGCATTCAGATGGCGCCATATGAGGCTTTGTATGGTAGGCAGTGCAGGTCTCCCGTGGGAGGGTTTGAGACGGGCAAGGCCCGATTGTTGGGTACATGCTTGGTTCAGGATGCCCTGGACAAGGTGAAGGTGATTCAGGAGAGACTCCGCACAACTCAGTCCAGGAAAAAGAGCTATGCGGACCGAAAGGTTCTTGACTTGGCATTTATGGTTGGTGATCAGGTTTTGCTTTGGGTATCTCCTATGAAGGGCGTCATGAGGTTCGGGAAGAAAGGCAAGCTGAGTCCGAGATTTATTGGACCTTTTGAGGTGTTGCGACGCGTTGGGGAGGTTGCTTATGAGCTAGCCCTGCCTCCCAGCCTAGCAGAGATTCACCCGGAGTTCCACGTCTCCATGCTCCGGAAGTATCACAGTGACCCGACTCATGTCTTGGATTTCAGCTCAGTCCAGTTGGACAAGGATATATCATATGTTGAGGAGCCTGTGGCTAAATTGGACAGGCAGGTCAAAAAGCTCAGATCGAAGAATATTGCCTCAGTTAAGGTTCAGTGGAGGGGTCAGCCAGTCGAGGAGGCAACTTGGGAGATCGAGCAGGATATGCGGAGTCAGTACCCTCATCTTTTCACAGCTTCAGGTATGTTTCTATACTCGTTCGAGGACGAACGATTTTCTTAAGAGGGGGAGGATGTAATGACCCGGTCGTTCATTTTAAGAATTAGCGCCCCGATCCCCTATTAGCCGTTTCTCCCATGTCTATTTATGTTATTGGAACTTGTCGGAGCGTTGAGTGATGAAATCCGGGGTGATTTTGGACACATAGTCCGTAAATGTGGAATTTAGCTTTAGAAATCTGGCCGTAGCTAGAGTTGTGTGAAGACGGATCCAGAATGGAATTTCGTCGACTCCGTCAGCTCCGTTGGGTGATTTCGGGGTTAGGAGCGTGTTCGGGATGTGTTTTCGAGATCGGTTATGGATTTAGGCTTGAATTGGCGAAAGTTAGAATTTAGGCGATTTCGGCCGATAGGTGAAATTTTGATATCGGACTCGAAATGGAATTCCGAAAGTGGCAGCAGGTTCGTAATGTCATTTGTGACCTGTGCACAAAATTTGAGGTCATTCGGATGAGTTTTGGCGTGTTTCGGCATCGGATGTGGATTCTAGAAATTTCATAAGTTCTTAGGCTTGAATCTATGCATAATTGATGATTTTGATGTTATGAGATGTGTTTTTAAGGTACGACCAAGTTTGACCAAGGTATTAGGGTCAGTCGGTAGGTTTGGTTGAGGTCCCGGGGGCCTCGGGGTTGTTTCGGATGCCCAACGTGTGAGTTTGGGACTTTGAGAGCAGCTGAACCATTCTGGTTCTGGTGTCTCGTACCTGCGATGGTATTTCTGTAGGTGCGGACACGCAGGTGCAAAGGGGCTGAACGCAGGTGTGGACGTAGCTTAGGCTAGCCCGACTCGCAGGCGCGGAAGAGTATCCACAGGTGCAAAGCCGCACCTGCGACCCAGCTACCGCAGGTGCGACCCCAGGACGTTTAATGAGTTTTCGCACCTGCGATTGTGTTTCCGTAGATGCGGCACTGTAGGTGTGATCCCAGTGTCGCAGGTGCGAAACATCTGGGCTGGTTATACCGAAAATCCGAGGGTTTGAAATTCATAATTCCAAAATCGATTGTGAGCTCGGAACTTGGCGATTTTCAGTGGGATTTGAAGAGGAGAATCATAGGTACGTTATCTAACCTTAATCCATTTGTATATCAATAATCTCTATCAATTCCCTCAATCTAATCAATGAAATTGGATGAAAAACCATGAAATTGGGATGAAATTTTCCCAAGTAGAAATTTGAGGATTTAGGGAGATTTATACGTCGGATTTTGTTGATCCTTATTCGAGTGGGTTCATGAGCGAATGGGTGTTCGGGAAATATAAATTTTACCCGATTCTGAGACGTGGACCCGGGGGACTTTTTGGGCGAATTTTTCTAACTTCGCGTATTAGCTTAAAAATAATTAGCTATTTTGTTCCCTTGAAGTGATATTTACACCATGCAATCGATTTGAATAGATTCGGGCTACCCGGAGTCAGATACTCATGGCAAGAGCGTGATATTGAGTTGATTAGCGCAGTCAAGGTAAGTGGCTTGCCTAATTCTGTGTTGGGGACTTCCCCTTAGGTATTTTTATACTGATTTGTTACGTGGACGCCGTGTACGTGAGGTGACGAGTGCGTACACGGGTCATTGTTGCTAAAATCCTATTTTTACTTCCATGAAATCACTCATTTTCATCCCTATATTACTGTTTCCTGTCTTAACTGAGTAGTTAGCTTAAGAGTAAGCATGTCTACCTGTCCTTACTTGATTCCTCTTATTTGCTACTAGTTGCACCATGCTTAGGTAGCTTTACTCTATTCTTGCCTGTTATTTTTCCTGTACTGTTTAATTAAACCGTATCCGACATACTTCTGTTTTGCATATTTAAATTGGGACTATGGACCGAGATTCGGGAGCTTCCCCCTGTACTGAAATGCATATTTAAATTTGGACTACGGACCGAGATCCGGGAGCTTTCCCCCTGTACTGCATAGCTTATTTAAATTGGGACTACGGACTGCGATCCGGGAGCTTTCCCCGTGTACTGAATTGCACATTTACTGTTGAGATATATGTTGTGCTGAGCCGAGGGCTCTCTTTCTGTTATTAATTCTTCCACTTTTCATTAATCAAGTTTATCATTGCTTATCTATATTTCACTGTTTTAAATTGTATATTGACTTGTTTTTAAAACTCAGTAGGGCCTCAACCTGACCTCCTCACTACTTGATTGGGGTTAGGCTTGGCACTTACAGAGTACCAAATTTGGAGTACTCACGCCCTTCCCTGCTCATGTTTTCCCCATGTGCAGATCTAGGTACCAGCACCCAGTATCGTGGCTAGGAGTCGTTCTAGCATCTGCCAGGAGACCGCGAGGTAATTCTGCCGCGTCCGCAGGATCCCACGAGTCCCCTTCTACTCTAGTATAGGCATAGAAGACTTATGTATTTTTCCACTATTTCATTGTATAGAGATACATTTAGTGCAGAGCTTGTGACTATAGTGACATTCCGATTTTGGAAAGTGGAAGTGTATATGCTGAGCAGCTATGTTATATCTACTTGAGTTCTTTTCTGTCTTTATTTTATTGATTCTATCATTTTCCGCAAATTTTAGGCTTACCTAGTCGTAGAGACTAGGTGCCGTCACGATACCTTTCGGAGGGCAAAATGGGTCGTGACAAATAGAGTAGAACACAATTAATTAAAATCATTGTTGTATTTACATGTAAATTTTAGTTTTAAGGATTTGATAAGTAAGACGACGAATTATGCTGTCAATACAGTTTAATTTCCATCTTTAATAAAACTTTTAAAATGCGTAGTAATCAATTTTTGTACCACTTTATTAAGCTACATGTCGATAAGTTTCCAATTCGTCGTCAAATTTCCTTGAATACCAGGCGAATTACTCGTATTTTTTATGTAAACTAAGAGTTCATCAAACTGTATAGAAAATCTGGTTCTTTATCAGTTCTCACAGCTCACACACAGCAGTATAAATGATATAATAGAGTTTTACGTGGAAAACACCCTGTAGGCATATATTATTGAATATAAATTCAATAAAATTATTTGTACCATTTTAAATATATTAGTCCAAATAAATACTATGGGCTATTAATTATATAAGTCTAATATATATGGATTAAATAAATAAGTCTTAGTCCATTGGACTAGCCCATTTAATTGGGCTAAAGTGATGACCCCACTTCATCAGGCCCAATATTCCATTTTCCTAGAGGCCCAGTTTGTGCCACGTGTCAAATGAAGTGGCACGCCAAGTCAAACGAAAGAGCTAATAAGATCGTGCCATGTGTCAAAATGACATGGCATGCTAGTCACATTAAAAGGCCAATGAAGTCATGTCACGTGTGCAAGTAACATGTTCTGGCCAATCAAATGCAGTTATGTCACACTTCAATTTGATTGGTCGGAAAGAGTTTGTTCTTATCACAACTTCTCTCTTCCACAACTATAAATAGGGTCTTCATAACTCAGAAAAGAGACCAGACGATATAACAAAAATAAAGAGGGAGCTTGTGGATCAAACACTACGGATTTCTCTAAAAGCTACAAGCATTCAACTGTTCTAAGGATTAAAAGATCAAGACGAAGATTCAAGAACAATCTGCAAGCCCTTGGATTAAAACTACGTCAAGATCAAGATCAGGCCTCAAGCACTTGGGTTAAAACAAAATAAAATTCAAATATTAAGCTCAAAAGCTCTTTTATTTACTATTGGAAAGAAGAATCCGAGGATTCATAGAGATTGTTACACTCAAATATTCAAAATAAAATACTACGGTTGTTGCAATATTTTTCGGTCTTGATTTTATTTTCTCGACGCAATTTATTTTTTACAAATTCTGGCACGCCCAGTGGGACAATATCTACCTCTCATCTCAACTTTTAATCACCAAAGTTCAAGAACAACGAAATGGCTTCCAATAAAATCAACTCCAGTTCAACTTCCGCCAAGGCTGCCAATTCTAGGTTCTATGCTGATGTGGAAAACATACACAAAGTTACCTTTGGAAGCTTTGGACCAGTTACGAGGAGCAAAGCAAGCTCGTTAGGACAACAAGCACCCCAAGTGTCATCCGCATGTACCCCTATTTTCGGATCTTCATCCTCAAAAGTATCAAGATCTTCCACAAATGCACCCGAAGGAGGAAGCGATGTTGCTGAAAAGATCAAGAAAACTCTTGCTCTGCTTGACCTCTACGGATCCAAGTACTCTGTTATGAAGGAAGATGATGACATTTCAAGTGATGGATCCTCCCCACTTACACCACATAGCGTGAGCCAATCAAGGATCAATCTGTGTGAAAATCCATGCTAATCTCCATCGTCCATGACAATCATGCAAGCCATGGTGACAAACACTTCATCTGTGGAGGAGCAATTGGCAAACTTGACGGAAGCGATCGCCGGCTTGACCAAGTGCATGCAAAATCAAGATGCTAGAATCAACAAGCTAACCGATAGGGTGGGAATCTTGATGGAAGAAGAATCCACCCATGCACCTGGAAAACTCCCAGAAGTTGAAGAGATTGATCCTCTCCCATGACAAGTTGCATCAACTAAGGAAATTCCAGTCTCTTCGGAAGGGATGATTCCAATATATCAACTGAAGCAGTTCATCGAAGGAACTATTAAAAGCAAGTACGAAGTTTCTACCAAGTCTTCCCTTACATACGCAAAGACGTACGCTGCAAGGATCGATATGTTGAAAATGCCTGCTGGCTATCAACCTCCAAAGTTTCAACAGTTTGATGGTAAAGGCAATCCAAAGCAACATGTGGCGCACTTCGTTGAGACATGCAACAACGCCGGGACTTATGGAGATTACCTCATCAAATAGTTTGTCCGCTCGCTAAAAGGAAATGCTTTTGATTGGTATACAGACCTCGAGGCAGGATCTATTGATAGTTGGGATCAACTAGAACAAAAGTTCCTCAATCGCTTTTATAGCACAAGGCGCACTGTAAGCATGGTGGAACTTACAAATACTCGTCAACGGAAGAGTGAATCAGTTATCACGTTGGAGGAATGCAAGCCTCAACTGTAAAGACATGCTTAGTTAAGTTTCTGGCATAGATATGTGCATCCAAGGTATGCATTGGGTATTGCGCTACACCTTGCAAGGTATCACGCCTAGCACATTTGAATAACTTGCAACTCGTTCCCATGACATCGAATTGAGCATGGACTCCGCTGGAAATGAAAGGTTTCCCATCTATGAACCTCGCAAAGGGAACGACAAGCAAGAAGTCAGAAAATGGTTCAAGTTTATACCAAGATCTGAAAACAAAGAAGCTATGAATGTCAACACATCACCAATGAGGTTCACGACTAAGGTGAGCAAAAAGAAGAGTATGAAATCCACTTCGTTTCAAGATAATCCAAGTGGAAAGTTAACTCTAAAGGAAATGCAAGAGAAAGAGTACCCATTTCTGGATTCAGATGTGCCTGCTATATTTGAAGAACTCCTCGAGTTAAATCTTATTGAGCTTCCGGAGATGAAGCGACCAAATGAAGCTAGGAAAATTGATGACCCAATTTACTGCAAATATCATCGACTTGTGATCCACCCTCTGGAGAAGTGCTTTGTCTTCAAGGACAAAGTTATGGACTTAGCTCGTGAAAATAAGATCGTGCTTGAAGATGAGAAAGAAAGCACAAACCAAGTCTCTATCATATTTGGCTTATTCAATCTAGACAAATTATGTAGTTCTAAAGAAAGTGAAGATAAACAATTACTGGAGAACTACAAAGTTGAAGACGGTCAACCTGAGGACGATGAAGGTTGGACATTGGTGACTCATCGTAGGCGCCACAAAATAATCCCACGAAAAGGATCAATGGAACAACCAACAAGGAAAATAATGGTGAAAAGGCCTAGGATATGGAATCCAGTTAAGCATGAAGATAAAGTGAAAGTGGAGGTGCATCACCCTCAAAAGCCACGACATCCGGTGACCTTGGAGGAGTTTTTACCAAGTTGGATTCGCACGAAGATTTACCATGGGAGTATTGATGCCTCTTGTTGCCATGCTGACGAAGGGAAAGAAAAGAGTGATGACCTACCATTGGCACCATCCTCAGAAAAGCTTATAGAGTCCACTCCTCAAGAATTTAATGCTTGTGAGGAAAAAGTCACGTTCACAAATGACGACCTTCTGCTAGGTGACACTCCTCATAACCGCCCATTATACCTAGTTGGCTATATGCGTGATGAAAGGGTAAATCAATTTTTTGTTGACGGAGGATCCTCAGTGAATATTTTGCCAATTCGCATTGTGAAAGAACTTGGTATTCCCATGAACAAACTATCAGAAAGTCGTGTGATGATCCAAGGATTCAACCAAGGGGGGAAAATAGCCATAGGCGCGATCAGGCTGGAAATCACTATTGAAGATATGCAATCAAGTGCATGGCTGCATGTGATCGATGCGAAGACTTCATACAATGTTTTGCTTGGAAGGCCTTGGATACATGAGAATAAAGTAGTTTCATCTACCTACCATCAATGTTTAAAATACTACGAGTGTGAAGTCAAGAAGAAGATAGTTGCTGATGATGAGCCATTCACCGAGGCAGAGTCATACTCCGCTGATGCAAAGTTCTACTTGAAGAAATGCATTTTGAAGGAGCTAAAAGTTGATGATGGCATAAAAATCAAGAACGACGAGCCCATAACCAAAAGAGCTGAGGTGACGATTGGTAAAGCCAAAGCCGTTACTGAGGAGGTACAACCCAACGTGAATAAATATCATAGAGGGGATATTGCATCTTATGGCAAGAAATAAGTCCTAAGCTCCAATATGTCCCTAAAAGGAAGAAAGACGAAGGCGAATCATCTAGTCCCCAAACCAACATGCTAAAGGAGTTAACTCTTCAAGTAAAACGAATTGAGGCAGTAAAGTTTCCCTCAAAGCCATTTGCAGGATTTGTAGCCAAAAATCCTCTGCAGAAAGTGGCACTCCCTACAAAGTGGACAGATGAAGGTTTTGATCCTAATGCTTAAAAGCTATTTGCAAAGGCTGGATAAAATCCCAATGAGCCGTCAAATTTAGGGAAGCTCCCATAAGAAGCTGCAACGAGGCAACCACATGAAGGTTTGGGATACAAGCAACCGTCACCAGTGCGCATCTTAATAAAAAGGGCGAGTAGCAATTATATCACTATAGAAGATGAATCTGCCGCTTCTAACAGGCCTTCCGTCTTTGACCGACTTGGAAAATCAACTGTGAGAACTTTCGTATTTGAGATATTGGGTCCATTAAAGAAGGGGAATAAGTTCCAGAGAAATTATCAAAATACAAGAACACCCGCTTCGCCCAAAATTCAAAAGATCTCTAAAAACTTCCAAAGTTTGGTTCCTTCTAGAATGAAGCGACAAACAAAAGTCATTGTTTCGTATGATGAAGTACTGAAGGTGAAGCCATACACTGTGGTCTCCACTAAAGAACGTGATGATGACGAATAAAGTGTGGGTTCTTCGTATCATGTCACTATACAAGGCGAGAACGGTGTTCCATCTTCAATGGAGGATAATGCAGAATTGGAGGATGTTTCACCATGTTATCACATATCCTTCAATGATGCAGACCCTCAAGAAGATGAAGATGCGAAAGATGCTCCCTCGGAACTTGAAGAAGGGGTGAAGGCAACGGTTGATGCCTTAAAAGAAGTTAACCTTGGCACTGATGAAGAACCAAGACCCACCTACATAAGTGCTTTACTAGAAATTGACGAAGAAAGAACTTATATTGAATTACTCAAGGAGTTTAGGGATGTATTTTCTTGGAGTTACAAAGAAATGTCTGGCTTGGACTCTAAAGTGGCAGTCCATCACCTTGCGGTCAAGAATGGCGCTCGTCTTGTTAAGCAAGCTCAAAGGCGTTTTAGGTCGGACTTGGTTCCCTTGATTGAAACCAAAGTTAACAAACTCATCGAAGTTGGATTTATTCATCAAGTTAAATACCCAACATGGGTTTCAAGTATTGTCCCTGTAAGGAAGAAAAATGTCCAGATTCGAGGGTGCGTTGACTTTAGGGATATGAACAATGCATGTCCGAAAGATGAGTTCCCGCTTCCCATTCCAAATTGATGATCGATGATACTACTGTGTATGAGGCAGTGTCATTTAGGGACGGTTCATCAGGCTATAACCAAATTCGCATAGCGCCAAAAGATGAAGAGCTTAATGCATTCCGTACACCCAAGGGTATTTATTGCTACAAGGTAATGCCTTTTGGCTTGTAGGACGCTAGTGCTACTTACCAAAGAGCTATGCAGAATATATTTGATGACCTTATCCACAAGAATGTCGAATGCAATGTTGATGACTTTGTGGTGAAATCTTGAAAGACCTGAGAATGGTGTTTGAGTTGCTCCGGAGATACCAACTTAGGATGAATCCATTAAAATGCGCCTTTGGAGTTACCTCCGGAAAGTTCCTGGGTTTCATTGTCCGACATCGAGGGATTGAAATAGATCAAGCTAAAGTAGATGCAATCTTGAAAATGCCTGAGCCCCGCAATATTCATGAATTGAAAAGTCTGCAAGGAAAGCTAGCATACCTTAGGAGATTCATCTCAAACCTAGTTGGGAGGTTCCAACCATTCAGCCGCCTTATGAAGAAAGGTGTCCCATTCAAATGGGACCAAGCGTGTAGCGATGCCTTTGAGATCATTAAATCCTACCTGATGAAGCCTCCAGTTTTGGCAGCCCCTATACTTGGAAAGCCGTTGATACTATACATTTCAGCACAAGAAAGGTCTGATGGAGTGTTGTTGGCCCAAGAAAATAGTGAAGGGAAAGAAAACTCCCTTTACTACTTGAGCAGGATGATGATACCAAATGAGCTGAATTATTCGCCAATTAAAAAGTTATGTCTGGCGCTAGTCTTCTCAATCCAAAAGTTGAAGCACTACTTTCAAGCCCATGTCGTTCGTTTGGTTTCTAGAGCAAGTTCCATCAAGTTCGTGATGTCAAAACTTGTCTTTAGTGATCGACTAGCAAGGTGGTACCTCCAGTTTCAACAACTTGAAATCGTTTACATCCCAACAAAGGCTATAAAAGTACAAGCATTAGCGGACTTCTTGGCAGATCACCTTATACCTGATGATTGGGAGCTAACTGACGAACTACCTGATGAGGATGCCATGGTCATTGAAGTTCAGCCTCCATGGAAGATGTACTTTGATGGTGTTGCACATCGCGGAGGAGCTGGTGCTAGCGTAGTATTTGTCACTTCTCAAGGTGAAGTTTTGCCCTACTCTTTTACGTTGACGCAACTCTTCTCTAACAACGTTGCCGAGTATCAAGCACTAATACTTGGGCTTGAGATGGCTGCTGAAATGAAGTAGTTGCAATTTCAAGTCTTTGGTGACTCAGTTAGTGGTCAATCAGCTTCTGGGTATTTACGAGGTCAAGAAGCCTGAACTACGCCCCTATCATGATTATAAGTTAATGGGGTGGCTCAGTGATGTGACTATTCAGCATGTGCCAAGGAAAGAAAATAATAAGGTTGATGTTTTAGCTGCCCTAGCTTCATCATTAACCCTACCTGATCAAGCACAAGTTACTGTCTGCCAAAAATGGGTAGTACCGTTGCCAAATGAGGCTGAAGGTGAAGAAAATGAACTCACGCATCTTGTCATATTTTCTGAAGTTGAGAAAGAAGAATGGCGAAAACCCATTATTGACTACTTATGATATGGGATACTTCAATAAAATCCGAGGAGAAGGACTGAAATCCGTCGTCGTGCACCTCGCTTCCTTTACTACAAAGATACTCTATACAGAAGGCCGTTCGAGGGAGTACTCTTGCGATTCCTGGGAAGAAGAAGCACTCTAAGCTTTGCAAGAGGCACATTTTGGAGTATGTGGGTCACACCAGTTTGGACCAAAGCTCCACTTCCATATAAAAAGGATGGGATATTATTGTCCAACAATGGTAAAAGATTGCTTGGACTACGCTCGAAGATGCAAGGCTTGTTAATTCCATGCGAATTTTATTAATCAACCTCCTGAAGTGTTGCACCCGACTGTTGCATCCTGGCCGTTTGTCGCTTGGGGATTGGATGTTGTTGGACCACTGCCAAAGTCCTCTAGGGGCAGCTATACATCTTGGATGCAACTGACTACTTCTCAAAATGGGCTGAAGTTGTTGCTCTTAAGGAGGTGAAGAAGGAAAATGTTGCCAGTTTTATCCGAGTAAACATTATCTATTGCTTTGGCATTCCTGTTACATAATAACAGATAATGGAAAGTCGTTCGACAATAGGTTGATGAAAAATATTTGTGAACTCTTTGGCTTCAAGCAATGTAACTCTTCTATGTACAATGCTGCCGCCAATGGTCTAGCTGAGGCATTCAACAAGACACTATGCAACTTGTTAAAGAAAGTCGTCTCCAAATCCAAACAGGATTGGCATGACCGTATGGAGAAAGATCTGTGGGAATATAGTACAACTCACCGCACACCAACACAAGCGACCCCTTATGCACTCGTTTATGGAGTTGAAGTCGTCTTGCCACTTGAGCGTCAAATAACTTTGTTACGACTGGCTATTTGAGAAGGGATCACTGACGAAGAAAATGCTCAACTTCGATTACCAGAGTTGGAGGCTCTTGATGAGAAGAGGTTGGAAGCTCAACAGAGTCTTGAATGCTATCAAGCTCGATTGTCTCGCGCCTTCAATAAGAAAGTTCGCCCGAGATCCTTTCAAGTAGGAGATCAAGTCCTTGCCATAAGAAGACCCATTATTACTTCTCATAAACTTGTAGGGAATTTCACTTCTAAATGGGATGGGTCGTATGTCGTGCAAGAAGTTTATACAAGTGGGGCTTACAAGCTGGTTGATGCAAATGGCATGAGAATCGGCCCTATCAATGGCAAGTTTCTGAAGAGGTATTATCCTTGATGTGCCCGCTCATTAACGCATGAGCATAAACTGCATGTTACTCCTGGCTCGCATGAGTCTAATTTGTGTACGGACCAAAAAAAAGGGGTCTGCTAGGTTGAAAACCTCGAAAGAGGCGGCCTAGGAAAAAGTTAGGACATAAAAAAAAATCTACTCATTCTGAACTACGGCATGACTTGATCCTCTTCACCGAGGTACGTAGGTAGCTTAGAGTTTCATTCTGAGTTCAGTCGCATAAGTTTAAAAGATACATAATCCCCCAATCGTTGTCCGAATGAAGTACGATGGAGTGTAATTCATTGAATCAACACTTGGAAATCAAGTTGGGATACCGTTCTTCTATTAAACTTTGGATCCCATTTGATTTAAAGGGGGCAAGTCTCTATGGTAAATTGGTGTCTTCAATGAAATGATTAATATATTTTTGGAGGTTGCCGAGCATTTGCATTGAAGTCCGGGAATCCGTTATTCCTTCAGGTTCGCCACACCTTCAAGTTATTTTAGTCAACCTTCATGACATTTTAAATTCAGAGAGATTCGGACCGAAGATATTTGGTGAGAATGAAGAAGTTCTTACAATCTCAAGGCTCACATACCAAGATACAAATATTTTGGTGAAGTCGCGCTAATTTGAAACTGTCGGTAGGAACCAAAGTTGACTTCAAAATATTATTTGAAACTATTCTTAAGGCATTAAGTTTTTCATTTTGGATATGTTATAGATTTGGAATTTATGTTTCCAATGGATCACACGGTTCATGATTTCGACATTCTTACATCAAGATACAAATATTTTGGTGAAGTTGTGCAAATCTGAAATTAACGACGTGACAGAATTTAAAGTTAGCTTCAAAATAATATCTTGGACGATTGTCAAAGTGTTTGATTCCAAATTTTGGAGATGTCTTAAATATTGAAGTCTAGTTTCCATAAAATCAAATGATTCATAATTTCAACTTTCCTACATCAAGATACAAATATTTTGGTGAAGTTGTACAAATCTGAAATCGTCAACGTGACAGAATTTAAAGTTAGATTCAAAATAATATCTGGGATGATTCTCAAAGTATTTGATTCCTAATTTTAAATATATCATATATATTGAAGTCTATTTTCCATAAAATCAAGAGGTTCATGATTTCGACGTTCCTACACCAAGATATGAATTTTTTGGTGAGGCTGCGCAAATCTGAAATTTTCAATGTGGTGGAAGCTAAAGTTGGTTTTAAAATATTACCTACGGCAATTTTAAAGGTGTTCGTCTCGAACTTTTAAAGGTGTTCATCTCGAACTTTTAAAAGCATTCTAACTTTTAAAGATTTTCGCTGCGAACTTTTAAGGCATTCGGACTTTTATGGTTTTCGTTCCGAACATTTAAAAGGCATATGTGTCGAATTTTTAATGGTGTTCGTCTTGAACTTTTAAAAGTGCTCGTGGAAAATTTTAAAGGGTCCCCACTGCCGACTTTTAAGGATTTCTACCACGAACTTTTAAGGATCTTTATACGAACTTTTATGAGTCTTTGCCGCAAATTTTAAAGGTATTCATCGCATGCTTTTAAGGGTCTTCACTGCGAGCTTTTAAAAGTCTTCACCGCGAACTTTTAAAGGTCTTCACTATGATGTTTTAAAGATCATAAATGTGAGATTTTAAGGATCTTTGCAATAACTTTAATTGGTCTTGGCCATAAATTTTAAAGGTCTTAATCGCGGATTTTATGGGCTTCGCCGCAAATTTTAAAGGTTTTTGATCGCGAGCTTTTAAGGGTCTTTGTCACAAATTTTAAAGGTTCATCGCGGACTTTATGGTCTTCGCCGCAAATTTTAAAGGTATTCATCGCGTGCTTTTAAAGGTATTCACCGTGAACTTTTAAAAGTCTTCACCATAAACTTTTAAACGTATTCACTCTGAACTTTTAAAGATCATGACCACGAGCTTTTAAGGATCTTCGCGCGAACTTTTATTGGTCTTCCCTGCAAATTTTAAAGGCATTCATCGCGAACTTTTAAAGGTCTTCACCGCGAACTTTTAAAGATGTTGACCACGGGCTTTTAAGGACCTTCGTGCGAACTTTTATGGGTCTTCCCCAGCAATTTTTAAGATTCTTCATAGCGTGCTTTTAAAGGTCTTCATAGCGAATAATCTCTCTGATAGTCGGTCCTTGAGAGTAATCTCTCCGATATTCGGGCAAGGATGTGTACCCATCCTCTCACACCCTATGATGGTCTTCTTCATACATGGGTCCTCGTGTTAAAAAAAGAAAAAATCCTTCTTGTTTCACCTACAAAAAAGGACAATAGAATAAAGAAAGCACAAGAAAATAAGAAGAAATTACCTTCGTGTCAATGCTCCCAAATCGTCAAAAGTAGACTCAAAGTGGTTTGCAAACGCTGAAAGTGAAACTAATAGAATAAAGAGTATTGTATTTATAGAAGTCATAAGGCAATTCTTAGAGGTGAATTTTCGATGTGGGATTGCTTATTTTGCACTCCGGACAGAATTCGACTACTGCATTGTTACTTCGTAATAGGATTGGTCTTCGCAGGAATCCAAAAGCAATTGAAATTGCTATTTGTAATTGAGATCACTGGCGGCTAGGACTTGTAGTCAAATCGTGGGAAGCTTTGTATTCAAATAACATGTCTCACGGTGAAGCTTACAATTGAATGCATTCAAATTGTGTGAAGTTTTCTAATCATTGCAATAAAAAATAAAATGTGATCCAATCATTACAATAAGTTTAGATTTAAGTTTCCTATTGAGGTAATTGATTGGTTGTATATGTAACAAATTACATGGGTAGTACTCTGCATTCTACTCTGGCATGCGATAAACTTGACAAGTCAGCAATACTTCGTGACCCGTTTACGGTTACAACAAGCCTATACCTCAACAAGTCTTGAAGCAAGGGGCATTTGTAGGCATGCAAATTTTATTGAATATAAATTCAATAAAATTATTTGGACCATTTTAAATATATTAGTCCAAATAAATACTATGGGCTAATATAATTGAACTAATTATATAAGTCTAATATATATGGATTAAATAAATAAGTCTTAATCCATTGGACTAGCCCATTTAATTGGGCTAAAGCGATGAGCCCACTTCATCAGGCCCAATATGCCATTTTCCTAGAGGCCCATTTTGGTGCCACATGTCAAATGATGTGGCACGCCAAGTCAAACGGAAGAGCTAATAATATCGTGCCACATGTCAAAATGACATGGCATGCTAAGTCACATTAAAAGGCCAATGAAATCTCGCCATGTGTGCAAGAGTTTGTTTTTATCACAACTCCTCTGTTCCACAACTATAAATAGGGGTCTTCATAACTCAGAAAAGAGACCAGACGATATAACAAGAAGCAAGAGGGGGCTCGTGGATCAAATGTTGCGGATTTCTCTAAAAGCTACAAGCATTCAAGTGTTCTAAGGATTAAAAGATCAAGACTAAGATTCAAGAACAAGTTGCAAGCCCTTGGATTAAAACTATGTCAAGATCAAGATCAGGCCTCAAGCACTTGGGTTAAAACAAAATAAAATTCAAAGATTAAGCTCAAAAGCTCTTTTATTTACTATTGGAAATAAGAATCGGAGGATTCATAGAGATTGTAACACTCAACTATTCGAAATAAAATACTACGGTTGTTGCAATATTTTTCGGTCTTGATTTTATTTTCTCGACGCAATTTACTGTCTACACACCCAACTCACAGGATTAAAAACCACGACCTACACTTGTAGGATTTCAACTCCATTAACTAAGAAAACTTAAGATTACAACTTATTATAATTTAGGAATTAACCTCTTAATCCCTCACCTACTTTTAATAACTCTATTACAAAGCTCATACTTTGACTAACTCTAGCCAAAACACAAACACAAGGTTTATGGTTTTACAAACGATCTCCTACAGAATGCTTCTAAGTAAGCTGAGTAGGAATTACAAATGGATAATACTAATAAAGATACAACAATACTAAGGACATATGATAAACTCAGTATTGGGATCTGGTCCTTTGTTCTATTGTTGCTTTGTTCTTCAAGTCTTGCAGTCACTTGAAAGTCGCCAGCACACTTGAGAAAGAGACTTGATGATTTAGGGTTTTCAAGTGTTTATTTTCCCTTACCTCATGTTGGTAATATATAAGTGAAGTCATTGGGATGATGTATGCAATTATCTGGTACAAGGCATGCTCCATAAAGTGACTGATGCATTGTTGTGTGTGCAAAGAAACAGTGCAATGACTTTAATAGCTGTATAGGGTTGACTTATAGTGTCACTGGAGGAACTGATAGCCATATGTTCCTTCTGTCGTTTCTTTGACTCAATTTGTTGGAACTTTTGCCAGACATGAGATTTCTTGAGCACTTTGAGGATGTGTAACAGGTTCCCAATCTGGTTCTCATATGATGTTTGTTAGATCCTGAAAATAAAAAAAGGCACACAACTTAACAATTTTCCCCTTTTTGATGATGAGTAACTTATAATTGAAGTTCCCCCTAAGAACCAGATCTTTATACAGTTTTTCCTGAAAAATGACTCTTGTTCCCCCTCTCAATTTTCTTTCCCCTTTTGGCATCATAAAAAAATTACACATAAGTAAGTGCAAAAAGAAGTCTAGCAAGGTTAACTCATGCCACATGTGTGCACACAAAATGGCTAAAAACAGAGCACAAGAGTATAACATACATAGCAAAAGATGAGATGCTAATTCATTTATAAGAGAAGAAAACAAATATAGTAGCACCATTATTACAAAAATATCCACATAAAAACAACTTAAAGTACCAGTCATAACAACAGGCCAAAAACAAATTAAAAATTTGGGGTAGGACATACATCATTTAAATTGGACACTGGGAAAGGAACAGTATAAGGGGCACTGGAAGAGGGAGGGGAGGATGAGGAGGCAAGGTATCTGAGAATAATATCCATTCGAGCATTTGAAGAAATTTGATCATTAATAAACCGCTCTTTCAGGTCCTTAACTTGATTCCTCAGGTCTGCATTTTCAGTACTCAAGCGAGCAACATATGTGCCTTGTGCACTACTAGAACCAGGTTCCTCTTTGGCTTGAATTAGCTGCCTCTCAAGAATGACATTTCTGGCCTTCAGTGTCCTTATCTCCTCGTTAGCAGTATTCTGAGCATCAATCAATTGAGAAATAGTAGAATTGCTGCCAACACCCTCCATCTTGTCAATACACTCACATTCCTCCAAGTTTGTCCTTGAGAAGGTTTGTTTATGAGTTCCCACTAATGCTCTTCCCAAAGGGACTTTGAAGAATTCACACACTTTAGTGAGCAGGAACCCATAAGGCAAACCATGGTTCTCGTCCTTGAAGTCTGCAACCTTCTTCATATGTTCAATTATGATACCAGGAAAATTGATGGTGGTGTATGCATCCAGAGCTTCCATGATGAACATGTATGCTTTGGAAGTAATTGAGGGACTTTCTGCGCGTGGAAGCAAGACCTTGTTCTCCATTTCAAACATAAGTTGATACTCTGTAAGGAGTCCCTTCATGTGCACCCTTTCCCCTTGTTGCACCGCCTGAGCTTTTAGAATGACCTTTCTAAAGTAAGGGTTACAAGTCCCTTTAACAAATAAGAGACCTTCAATAGGCACACCGAAAATACTTCCTAGAACAGCCTCGTCCATCACAAAATCTACTCCGTTAACCTTCAAGAAAATGTTGTCGTTCCACTATAAACATATCTGCATAGAAACTACGAACCTCCTCTTCATAAACCCCGGGACTCTAATTGGTAAACAAATGAGTCCACTTCTGAAATTCGCAGATGTCTCATGCCTAAAATTTCAAGAATGTCAGCGTCAAATGCTCTTCCCTATAGAACCCTATGCTTCTTAAGGTTTTCTATACTTTCAAAATTTGACACACCTTGGAGGAACTAGGTTCCTCTTTGTCACTAACCTTCCTCTTCACAGGCTTCTTCAAACTTTTCTCCTTCTTTTCAGACTCCTCACTAGACTTCTCTCCTTCAACACTCTTTACTTCATCAAACTCCGCCACTTTCACAGACGATCCTCTCCTGGGCTTTGCAGTCACATATTTCTTAGAGGATTTACGAATAAAGGAAGCAGGTTCCTCATTCACCTCTTCATCATCAACATTCACAACATGTGTTGGAGGAAAATCCTCCTCATTCACCAGTTATTCCCCTTTCACCAGCCTCTTTCTTTTCTTTTATTCTTTGTTTCTCTTCGAAACACTCTCATAAGCTTCTTTCTTCTGCTTCCTGGTAGTGGGTCTTTTAAGAATTGGCTCTTTGGGAACATCTCTACCACTTCTAGCAGCAATGTAGCTTGCCACCATCACATTATCATAGTCTTCCGCACCATCTTCATTTTCCTCTACGGACAAGGGTCTCATTCCAGGATTAAAATAGTCCAATGGCATTGCATCAAAGTGAGGAGAAGGAGTAGGGTCAGCACTGACATGGGGCTCTTTCGAGGAGCATGGGGTTTCATCCCAAGTAGGAACAGAGTGCTCTTCTTGGGTAGAGGGAGCATGTCCCTTTTGTTGTTTCCCCACTAGTATTAACTGGCGCCATATTTTCAAAAGGCACTAGTTCCCCCACCTTCAACTCCATATCCTTTTTCTTTCCGCATTAGACCCAACGGTCACATCACCACAATCATACTCTCTAATCAACCCTCCTTCTGTAGCAGTTAGTAGCATATTCTCTATATCTTCTTTCTCATTCACACCCAAAATAGAATCAGAAGATGCAGGAGGATCATTACCTGTCGAAGAGGCAATGTTAAGAACAAAATTTTGAGCAGGCACTTCTGATACTTCACCACTGCCAGCAACATCTTGTTGGGCTGCAGATACTTCCCCAACCTGCTGACTAGAGACCTCTTGTCCCTCTTCTTCGTCCACTATTTTGTCGTCTGCCATTTTTTCTGTCGAGGCAGAGGGAGAGGTTGAAGCAACAAATCTTTTGAGGGTTTGAGTTTTATGACTACGGTGAGAACTAGAACTCTATGGGGTTGGAGAAGAAATAGTGGGTGGTTGTTAATCTGATATTGGGTTTTGATTGAGTGATAGTTGAGACTCAGACTCACGCTCCAGTTCTTCATGAGACAAATACACAGTGGAAGTGACATTGGTAACTGTTGAAACATCTGGATTCTTAGAAGACATAGTGAATTTTGGAAGTGGAGACATGAGAAAGAGAGGGTTTTTGAGAGGAAAAGGGAGTTTTATGGCTTTGATGTGGATATTTTTGAGAAAGATGTCTTTTGGGGTTATTTAGAGAGGGTGAGGGACCGGTTACAAACAGGTGTAACGTACTAGGTAGACGGGTCGGTTTAAACTGGGTGTGACATTTAGGTTTGAAAAGGATGAGAGAGAGAGAGGCGCAAACATTAAATGACGTGGCACTTTTATAGCCATTTAAAATATGCATTAGTTTTAAAGGAACTATTAACCTTAGTCAAAGGAACCAGGTTCCCTGACTGAGTTCTGTAAATGTGAGCCTCATCCTTTTACCAAGAAACAATGTTATTAGCTTCTAGTTTTCTCTGTCGTTGTCATGTGTGTTTACCTGTAACGGTATAGAGATGAGTTAGAAATTGCCAGAAAATACCTTTTAGCCTGAAACAATGTCTAAGAAGATAGAACAGTATAAGTAAAACTGAAAGATAGCGGAGGAGAGTCAAGGTCTGCAGACACCAAAGCAGCTACCTCGATAATCTTCGAACAGGTAAAAACTCCAAGATCAGCAACGATGGTGCCCGGAAATATTTGGATCTGCACACAAGGTGCAGAGTGTAGTGTGAGTACAACCAACTCAATAAATTTCGTAAATAAACAAGGCAAGGTAAGTGTCATGGGCGGCTTTCCAACCATGCCCCATGACCCCTTGGACGCGCCCCGTGGCGTCCCAACAAGCCTCTCAACGCCTAGCGCCACAGACTGCCCCGTGGTCTTGGCCGCGCCAAGTGACAAGCGCGCATGTGCCTCTGTCGCCCCCACCAATTTCCCTCGCGAGTGCCCAGCCACAAGAAGCTGACAACGGACATGTTTCTACCCCTGTAGAAAACTAAGGCCTTTTTCCTGTATTATTAGAGTAGTTTTTATTCCATGTACTTTCATTATGTTTCTCTAGCATATTTTAGTCTATTCCTGTAACTTGGGTTTATTTTTTTTAAGCATTATTAGGGGGGATCAAGCAATCAAACATTTTCTAGCAAGCAATTCTCTGTACTGGTGTCTCTCCCCCTCGACACCGCATTGCTCTCTTTGTAACAGCTTTCATTAATTCAATCAAGCTTTTATTCAATTCTCATTACTGTTCTCTCAAATTGTTTGCATTGGTTTTCCTGCACGGCAGTGACAATCTCGTCTAGCGTGCGGAGGGGACCTCACTTGGCGGACAGCAACCACCTTGACATCGGTTGCTTAGCCTTACGTCGCCCTTCCAAAGAACCTCAGGAAGGCGCCGCGTAATAGGTAAGAGAAGCTTAAATTACTGAGGATACTAGTTATTTTGGTGTAGTTTTTCCCTTTTAAACCAGCACAAAACAATATTTAAGGCTAACTCATCATGTTTCGTGAGAAGATTATTTGTGAGTGCAGGTGCACAGTTTCTCAAATACCCTGCTCAGAAAATATCATGGCATGTAGAGGAAGGAATCAAATAATCAAATAAATGATCAAGAAAATGCAAATTTTACACGCTTCACGGATAACTCACGCGTTGCACGGACAACTCACGTGCTAACAATAGAACCTGCACGAAAAACTCATGTGCAACATGGAACACTCACGTGTCAATAATATCAATATATGGATCTGCACGAACAACTCACGTGTTGCACGGACAACTCACGTGCCAAAAATATCAATATATGGATCCGCACGGACAAATCACGTGCTGCACTGACAACTCACATGCCAATAACATGACCTGCCCGGCATAGTCACAGGCTTCCAGTCCAAAAATATCATACATAAGCAATTAAACAATTTACATGTATATGATGAATGAGATAATATTCTCATGCTCCTGGACCGATATAAATGACATGCTAAAGTGTAGGTATGTGCAAAGTGTGCTATCGTAGCTCAAAATGGCAATTTCATCACTAGAAAACATTTATCACGTTCGTTCAAAGATTTAACCTCTATGTAGCTTCAATATGGCTCAAATAGATCACATAAACTGTTACAACATGTGAGATATCATAGTTTAAAGCTTAACAGTCAATGTTAGGCTTATAAGAGCCCGAGCACAACTCAAACATGAATAAATGACTCTGGTGCCCGCACATGGGCTCTTGCCCACGGATGTGCGCACCTAATAGCACGTAACTATCACAACAATTTAGGCAACTAGTGCCTCAACCGATTTTAAATAAGATACATACCTTAAGCAAATCGAATCACTCCGCTAGCAAGCCCTTGCCTCGCGAATCGGCCTTCGAACGCCTCGAATCTAGCCATAAACAACTCGATACAATCAACACAATCTATCGGTATCAATTCCATATGAAAATGCTAAGTTCTTAATCAAAAGTAAAAAAATCAACTCAAAGCCTCAACCCCGGGCCCACGTCTCGGAATCCAACAGAAGTTACATATCCAAACACCCATTCAACCACGAGTCCAACCATACCAAATTCCGACTCTAAATCGCCACTCAAACCTCCAATTTTCACACTCCAATACATGAGTCAAAATCCCCAAATTTTCACTTCAAAAACACCAAATATATGGGGAAAATTCAGTGAGTATTCAATATAATGAGTAAAAATTATTTACCTCAAGAAATCTCGTGAAATCCCTCTCAAACATCGTCTCCAACCGAGCATCAAAAGTCCAAAAGTGATAAAAAAAAATCTCGGAACCCTCGAATTTAAACACTGCCCAGGAATTTCTGCACTTGTGAAGCCTAGCTCACACCTGTGCTCCCGTTTTTGCGGAAAAAACCTCGCTTCTGAGAAACACACTTAACAGCTGACCTCGCGCACCTGTGGTCCCAGCTTCGCACCTACGAGACCGCATCTACAAACCTCCATTCACTTCTGCTACTCCAATGTTGTCAGCCCAAATCCGCTTCTGTGGTTGATCATGCGCAGATGTGCATCCGCATCTGCGGAAAACCTTCCGCGCTTGAGACTCCCAACGGCCTTCCTCCTCTTCACAGCTGCGCATACTTATCCTCTTCTGCGACTATGCACCTGCGGCCAATCTCACCGCAGGTGCGATGCTACCAAATCTGAAGCACCTCAGCATAACACTTAAGCCAAATTTGATCTGTTAACAATCTGAAATCCACCCGAGGCCCCCGGGACCTCAACCAAACATATAGACAGGTCCTAAAATGCGATATAAATTTAGTCAAGGTCTCAAATCACATCAAACAACATCAAAAACACGAATCGCATTCCAATTCAAGCCTAATAAAAACTAGTGAATTCTAACTTCTACAATCGATGGCGAAACCTATCAAATCAATTCGATTAACCTCAAATTTTTCACCCAGGTCATAAATGGCATAATGTACCTACTCCAACTTCCGAAACCAAAATTCGAGCCCGGAAACCACAAAGTCAACTCTCGGTCAAACTTCTCAACTCTCCAAACTTCCAATCTTTTTATTTTTGCCAATTCAAGCCAAAATCAACTATGGACCTATAAATCACTATCCCAACACACTCCTAAGTCCAAAATCACCCTACGAAACTATCAGAATCGTCAAAACTCCATTCTAGAGACATTTACACATAAATCAACATCCGATTAACTCTTTTAACTTAGGCTTCTAACCTTGGGACCAAGTGTCCCAATTCATTCCAAAACATCCCCGAAAATTCACATAACAACAATTAGGCATAGAAAAAGCAATAAATGGTGGAACGGGGCTACAACACTCAAAATAATCGACTGGGTCATTACATCCTCCCCCTCTTAAAAAAATGTTCACCCTCGAATGGGTCTAGAATCATACCTGGAGTCTCAAATAGGCGTGGATATCTGGTCCACATCTCCCGCTCGGTCTCCCAAGTAGCCTCCTCAACTGGCTGACCTCTCCATTGCACCTTCACTGAAGCTATGTTCTTTGACCTCAACTTTCTAACCCGCCGATCCAAAATGGCCACCAGCTCCACATCGTAAGTCGAATCACCATCCAACTGAACCGTGCTGAAGTCCAAAATATGAGACGGATCACTGACATACATCCGGAGCATGGATACATGAAACACTGGGCCAATATACCGAGGGCTCAACTTGACCTTCTTCTCGAACCTCACAACAACCTTCATGGGTGAAACTCTGAGTAGTACCTTCTCCCCCACCATATAAGAAACATCACGAACCTTTCGATCGAAATAACTCTTCTGTCTAGACTGCGTCGTGCGAAGCTGATCCTGAATCAATTTAACCTTGACCAAAGCATCATGAACCAAGTCAGTACCCAATAGCCTACATCGTCTCTCATACAAGCCTCATACGGAGCCATCTGAATGCTCGATTGGTAGCTGTTGTTGTAGGAAAACTCTGCAAGCGGCAGAAACTGATCCCAAGAACCCCGAAATTTATGACACAAATGCGTAGCATATCCTCTAATATTTGAATAGTGCATTCGAACAGACTGTCCGTCTGAGGGTGGAATGTTGTACTCAAATCAACCTGTGTACCTAACTCTTACTACACTGCTCTCCAAAATTGCGATGTAAACTGTGTGCCTCGATCTGAAATGATGGACACCGGCACACCATGAAGGCGAACAATCTCCCAGATGTAGATCTCAGCTAACCGCTCCGAAGAATGAGTAGTCCCGATTGGAATGAAATGTGCGGACTTGGTCAACCAATCCAGAATCACCCAAATAGAATCAAACTTCCTCGAAGTTCGTGGGAGCCCAACTACAAAAATCCATGGTTATACGCTCCCATACACACCCGAATCTCAAGCCTCTAAAGCAATCCTCCCAACCTCTGGTGCTCGTATTTCTTCATCCTCATCCACCAATAGTGCTGCCTCAAGTCCTGATACATTTTTGCAGCACCCGGATGAATGGAATACCGGGAACTGTGAGCCTCCTCAAGAATCGACTCACGTAGCCCATCGACATTGGGCACACAAATCTGACTGAACATCCACAACACCTCATCGTCCCCAATAGTGACCTCCTTGGCATCACCTGCTGAATTGTGTCCTTAAGGACAAGCAAATGGGGATCATCATACTGACGCTCTGTGATGCGATCATATTAGGAAGACCAAGAAACCACACAAGCTAGAACCCGACAAGTCTCAGAAATATCTAATCTCATGAACTGATTAACCAAGGTCTAAACGTCTAATGCAAGCGGTCTCTCACGTGACGGAATAGATGCAAGGTTGCCCATACTCACCACCTTCCTACTCAAGGCACCGGCCACCACATTGGCCTTCCCGGGATGATACAGAATGGTAATATCATAGTCCTTTAGCAGCTCCAACCATCTCCGCTGCCTCAAATTTAGATCCTTTTGTTTTAACAAGTGCTAAAGACTCCAATGATCCATAAATACTTCACAAGGCACACCGTAGAGATAATGCATCCAAATATTCAATGCATGAACGATGGCTGCCAACTCCAAATCATGAACCAGGTAGTTCTTCTCATGGGATTCAACTGGCGCGAAGCATAAGCAATCACTCTTCCATCGTGTATCAATACACACCCAATACCAATCCGAGAAGCATCACAATACACAGTATAAGAACCTAACACTAAAGGCAAAACTAAAACTGGAGTTGTGGTCAATGGAGCACCCTTCTGGTTCAACCTAGTCAAAGGCACTGCAATAGATGATAAACCCTCCAAAAAGCGACAATAATATCCAGCCAAGCCGAGAAAACTTTGAATCTCAGTAGCTGAAGACGGTCAAGGCCAACTCTGGATCGCCTCTATCTTCTTTGGATCCACCTTAATCCCCTCACCGGACACCGCGTTCCCTAAGAACTCCATCGATTTAAGCCAAAACTCACACTTGGAGAACTTGGCATAAAGATTCTCCTCCCTTAACCTCTGTACTACAATCCTCAAATGTTAGGCATGCTCCTCCTGCTACGCGAGTAAACCAAGATAACGTCAATGAATACTATGACAAACGAATCAAGATATAGCTGGAAAACACTGTTCATCAGATGCATGAATGTTGTTGGGGCGTTGATCAGCCCTAAAGACATCACAAGGAACTCATAGTGACCGTAACGGTTCTTGCATGTCGTTTTCAGAATGTATGAGTCCTGAATCTTCAACTAGTGATACCCAGACCTCAAATCAATCTTAGATAATATCCTCGCTCCCTAAAGATGGTCAAATAGATCATAAATGCGCGGCAAAGGATACTTGTTTTTTATTGTAACTTTGTTCAACGGCCTATAGTCGATGCACATCCGCATAGTACCATCCTTATTCTTCACAAACAGGACCGACGTACCCCAAGGCGACACACTAGGTCTAATAAACCCCTTATCAAAAAGCTCTTGAAGCTGCTCTTTCAATTTCTTCAACTCGATTGTACCATACGATACGGAGGAATGGAAATGAGTTAAGTGCCCGACACCAAGTCAATACCAAAATCAATATCCCTGGTAGGTGGCATGACCGGCAAGTCTGCAAGAAACACATCTGAAAAGTCTCGTACTACCTGATGTTTTATACGTCAATACCACACAAGAGGGGGGTGATTTGTGCGGTGTCCGATTTTTGTGTGAACTTGTTATAGAACCAGGTTCTTCTATGTGTTCTAACTCCTACTGTTTGTGGAATAATAAATATAGAAACTAAAGAACACAACTATTTTTACGTAAAAAACACCTGACTCAAAAGGTAAAAAAACCACGACCTACTTCCCACTAGGATTTTTCCAGAATTCTTCACTAAATCAGTGAGCCAAAACAGTATTTACAAAAACTCTTTTGTAAACCTAGGATTACCTTTAATCCCTTGTAGCAAACTAGCCTCTAGCTATTTGTGACAAATTTCAAGTAAGCTATAACTTGAACACAGAGTACCTATTACAGACACTTCTAGATAAAGCTGAAAAGGTACAAGTTAAAACCACCTACTACAAGTAAACTAGACTAAAAGACAATAGTTGGAACTGGTTCTTCTAGCTGGTTCAAGTAGCTTCAGATTCGCACACTCAAATTTCACGCAAACTGCTTGCAAAATTTCCTCGCTAATTTTGCTCTCAATTCTTTCTTAGCTTCTGCTTTTGTGCGTACCTGTACAATAAGAACAATCTGCAATATATAGGATTAGTAGATAAGGAATTAACTAGAGTTCTAATGCTACTCTTACTTGGTGGAAGAGTTCTAGTTAATCTCAACTCCTCAAATACTTCCTCATCTTAGATTCTGTTCTTACTGAATAAGAAGTCCTTCTCCGTATTATTTTTGCAATATTTCCGATCAGGAAATATCTCTATTTTACCAGATTTCATTTATCTCCTGCATGTGCACCTCACATGCCTTTGACTCTGCTTGTGTCTATGTCTGCCAGTGATGGACCTGGTTCATTTCTGAGTTCCTTTTTCAATCTTAAAAACTATTCATTTCTCGGGCTAACACTACCGGAACAGAATCAATAGTAGGAGTATCAACACCAACATCTCTCACAAAGGCCAAATATGACAGACACCCCTTCCGAACCATCATTGGGCTTTCAAATGAGAAATCGCCATGCTGGGAGCATAATCCAGAGAACATCACCACTTGTAAGAACCGTGGATAACTAATTCACCACGATGAACTAGATGAGCCGTCTGAGCGGGCCTATAAGAACGACCCCGACTGTGGTGGGACTGACCCCCCAGAAGAAACACCGCTAGAAACACCCGAACCACGAGGCCTTTTGGCCTTCCTCTCCCCACTCTCCTGGTTGTGGACCAACTATAGCCTCCGCGCAATATCAACCACCTCGTTGAACCTAGAACCTAACGCATTCTCCCGTGTCATAACAAAATGCAACTGATAGTTGAGGCCATCAATGAACCTCATAACCCTCTCCCTCTCAGTGGGAACCAATCAGATCGTATGACGAGCAAACTCTGAAAATCTCATCTCATACTGGGTCACAGACAGGCCCTCATGGCCTAGCTGCTCAAACAGCCTACACAACTCCTCCTTGAGGGTCGGTGGCACAAACTTCTCAAAGAAGAGAACGAAGAACTCGTACCATGAAAGTGGTGCAGCACCGGCGGGCCTTCTCCTCTCATTGATGGTAGACTATAATCTCATGTTTTAGTCGATTATTACATTCCAATTTACTGCACTTTGGTTGAGTTTGAGCTTTAGTCGCTAGTGTTTTGATCTAATTGTGTGTTTTATGCCTTTTAGGAGTAATTCCGAGGTATGTATATGTTATGTAATGAATTAAAATGATTTGGAATTTTGAAGTCTGAGTAAAATCCCAAGTAATTAAGTCGGGATCGTGTTCGGGGATCAACAGATGATAGTTTAGAACGAACGAAGAATCGAGCAGGCATACTGCACATCGTCTAGTAAAAGGCACATAATTTTTCGCTCAGAATTTTGTTTGGGCTACCCAATATATTTTTGGAAACATAATTTAAAATGATACAACTTTTATCTTTTACATATTTTCAAATTCGTAATAGAACAGGGTGAAACGTGCACGGCAAGTGCGCAGTCGCGCACTAACCGAGCATATGGGGCAGAACAATGTGAAAAGTGCGCGGGCACACTTCCAGGTGCGCGGCCGCGCATGTCTTGTCTAGAAAAAGTGTCCTTTTTGCGTGGGAGAAGGTGCATGTGTTTGGGCCCGTCCCTACTTGGTATATATACATGGAAAGTTGGTATTTTTGTACTTTTGACATAATTTAGACCCAAGGAGGCTAAGGAGAAGTTGGAGAAGGAAGAGCACAAGGAATCCATCATTTAATCCCAACTCAAGACAAGGGTTTGGATTGTTTTATGTTTTTCTTTACTTTACACTTAATTGTGATGAATTACTCCATGTCTATGGAGTAGTTCTCTTTAAGGTTTGATGGATTTGGTGTATTGATATTTGTTTGTGGACAATTAACTCTAGTTTTATGTATTGAATCATTTTGGATGTTTTAATTGTTGCATCTTTATTCATTTGTTAATGTAATCGAGAGAGGCATAACTTGTGCTATAGTTGCTTTATATTTAGTTGGTTGAAGTCATTAATTCTTCTTAGTAATCGAAATAGGCTAGTTGAATTGTTGAATAAACTATGTAAGGAGGATAATAGAAAGAGGTTCTCCTAAAGATCAATCCACTACGAATTCTTTCATATCTTCACGCACTTAAAATTGGTTCATATTGTGAGGTTGAGACTTAATCGAGAGAGGAATTTCTACTAAATAATTGAACTAATAACCAAGTGAATTCGAGAGACTCACTTGAACACTAGAAGTGAATTATCTAGAGTTAAATCCCAAACATGCATCTTGCACCTATCCTATCAACCCTATCTTCTCTCCGTTGATATCTTCCTTTGTTTACTACTTGTGTTGTTTGTCACTAGTCAATAGTTTAGAATCTTAGTTAATTTAAGTTTTAATCATATAAACCTCAATTGTTGATTATCTTGGATAGCAATCTATCTACAAAATACGATAATACTATCTCATTCCAATCCTTGTGGATACGATATTATATTATACTATATTCTACTAATGAGCATATTTAAGTGTGTGTTTCAAGCTCGTCACTCATAGGCCTCCCACCATCTGAAAGTTGTCCCCATCAGTTGAAAAGTAGTAAAGGAGACCCCATTAGTCTCTAGAATACCTGTCGTGCGAAGAATCGACTAGCACCTATCCAAGAAGTCCTAAGCATCCTTTTACTCAGCCCCACTGAATGGTGGAGGCTTGAGCCTCCCAAACCTCTCTAGTCTCTTCTGCTCCTCATCAATCATAACGGAACCCACCTGGGCCTGAGCAATTGCAATTGGCTGCGCTAGAGTACCCCCGGTGTCTGGAGTCCATGCACTACCTTCTCTAGAGTATGGGCGGCGGGAGTCTAAGTACCTCCCCCGGCCTGAGAAGTGGATGGTGTGGCCTAAACTGAAACCGCTTGAGCAAGGCTAGTGAAAACAGTGAATATCTGGGCCAAAGCCTCCTGAATGCTTGGAATCACAATGGGCACAATTGGTGCCTGAGCTATTCCCACCGACTCAACCACATCTGGGACTTTCTCCTGAGCTAGAGAAACTGGTGGGTCTATAGGTGTTGCTCTAGATATTGTATTAGCTGCACCTCGGCCTCTACTGCGACCCTGGCCTCTCGTGGCCCTAGATGGTGGCACTGGTGGCCGTCCGCCCGATCCAGTAGAATGTGTCCTCACCATCTGTGAGAGAATAGAATAACAAAAGTTTAGTTTCCATAATCAACAAGTTCGCACGACAAGAATACAACAATGTGAAATTTTTTAAGGGTTCTACAGCCTCTCAAATATAAGTACAAATGTCTCTGTATCGATGCGCAAGACTCTACTAAACCTGCTCATGAATTATGAGACCTATGTAACCTAGGCTCTAATACCAACTTCCCACCACCCAAACTCAACATGTCGTGATAGCGCCTATCACAGAACTAGGAAAGCCGACAATTATAATAAAACTAGGCATTTCTATATTAAAAATAAGATGAAGCAAGTTTAACACCAATAACTCTCATAAATAGCCAATATGAACAACTGCGACTCGAATACAGACTTTTCCCAAAATTCGGGTGTCACTGAGTACATGAGCATCTATACAAAAACATAGTCTGAAACACTGTCTAAGAAGGTAGAACAGTATAAGTAAACCTGAAAGATAGATGAGGAGAGTCAAGGTCTGCAGACTCCAAAGCAACTACCTCGATAATCTCCGAACAGGTAAAAACTCCAAGATCAGCAACCACCGTGCCCGGAAATACCTAGATCTGCAAACGAGGTGCAGAGTGTAATGTGAGTATAACCAACTCAATAAGTATCGTAAATAAACAAGTCAAGGTAAGAAAAGCTAAAATTATGGAGGATACTAGCTATTCTAGTGTAGTTCTGCCCTTTTAAACCAGTACAGAACAATATTTAAGGCAAGCTCATCAAGTTTCATGAGAATATTATCTGTGTGTGCATGTGCACAGTTTCTCATATACCCTGCTCAGACAATATCATGTCATATAGAGGAAGGAATCAAATAATCAGATAAATGATCAAGAAAATGCAAATTCCACACGCTGAACGGACAACTCACGTGTTGCATGGACAATTCACGTGCCAAAAATATCAATATATGGATCCGCACGGATAACTCACATGCTAATAACATAACCCGCCCTGCATACTCACAGGCTTCCAATCCAAACATATCATACAGAAGCAATTAAACAGTTTACATGTATTTGATGAATGAAATAAGATTCTCATGCTCCTGGACTGCTATAAATGACATGCTAAAGTGTAGGCATGTGAAAAGTGTGCTAGCCAAATCGGCAATTTCATCACTAAAAATTATTTATCAAGTTCGTTCAGAGATTTAACCTCTATGTAGATCAACATGTCTCAAATGGATCACATAAATTGTAACAATATGTAAGATATCATAGCTTAAAGCTTAACAGTCAATTCTAGGATTATAAGAGCCCGAGCATAACCCGAACATGAATAAATGACTTTGGTGCTCGCATATGGGCTCATCCTCACGCATGTGCACACCCTATAGCATGTAGCTATCACAAAAATTTAGGAAACTAGTGCCTCAACCGAGTTTAAATAAGATACTTACCTCAAGCAAATCGAATCACTCCGCTAGCAAGCCCTTGCCTCGCAATCGTCCTTCGAACGCCTCGAATCTAGCCACAAAAAAATCTATACAATCAACACAATCTATCGGAATCAATTCCATATGAAAATGCCAAGTTCTTAATCAAACGTCAAAACGTTAACTCGAAACGTCAAACCGGAGCCCACGTCTCAGAATCCAACAAAAATTATAAAATTCGAACACCCATTCAACCACGAGTCCAACCATACCAAATTTACCAAATTCTGACTCCAAATCGCCACTCAAACCTCCAATTTTCACTCTCCAATACATTGGTCAAAATCCCCAAATTTTCACTTCGAAAACACCAAATATATGGGGAAATTCAATGGGTATTTCAATATTATTGAGTAAATATGATAAAAAGTGGCTTAACTCAAGAAGTCTCGTGAAATCCCTCTCAAGAATTGTCTCCAACCAAGCTTCAAAAGTCCAAAAATGATAAAAATCTCGAAAACCTTGAATTTAAACACTGCCCAGGCATTTTCGCACCTGCGAAGCTTGGGCTCGCACTTGCGCACCTGTTTTTGCAGAGAAAAGATCGCTTCTGTGAAACCCACTTAACAGTCGACCTCGCACACCTACGGGACCTCATCTGCGAACCTCCCCTCGCTTCTGCGACTGCAACGCTGCCTGCCTAAATTCGCTTTTGCGGTTGATCATGTGCAGATGTGCATCCGCATCTGCGGAAATCCTTCCGCGCCTGCGACTCCTACTGGCCATCATCCTCTTCAAAGTTGCGTAAACTTAGCCGCTTCTACGGCTCCACACCTGCGACCAATCTCATCGCAGGTGCAATGACACCAGATCTGAAGCACCTCAGCATAACACTTAAGCCAAATTCGATTTGTTAACCATTCGAAATCTACCCGAGGCTCCCAAGACCTCATCAAACATACCAACATGTCCTAAAACACGATACAAGCTTAGTCGAAGCCTCAAATCACATCAAACAACATCAAAAACATAAATCGTACCCCAATTCAAGTCTAATGAAAACTAGTGAATTCGAACTTCTACAATCGATGCCGAAACCTATCAAATCAATCTGATTAACCTCAAATTTTGCACACAAGTTATAAATTACATAATGGAACTAGTTCAACTTCCGAAACCAAAATCCGAGCCCGGAAACCATAAAGCCAACAATCGGTAAAACTTCTCAACTCTCCAAACTTCAAGTTTTCCGACTTTCGTCAATTCAAGCCAAAATCAACTATGGACCTCCAAATCATTATACGGACACACTCCTAAGTCTAAAATCACCTTACGAAGCTATCAGAACCGTCAAAAGTCCATTCCGAAGCACTTACACATAAGTCAACATCCAATCAACTCTTTCAACTTAGGCTTCTAACCTTGGGACTAAGTGTCCCAATTCATTCCAAAACATTCCGGGTAAGTCACAAAACAAAAATTAGGCATAGAATAAGAAGTAAATGGGGGAACGGCGCTACAACACTCAAAACGACCGGCTTGGTCGTTACAATAAAAAATTTAAAAATTCTAAAAGGACCAAATTATAATAGTGTACTATTACATTATATAGTATATTGTAATAGTTTACCGTTGGAATATAGTGTATACCAAAATGTTATATAGTATATCATTTAGTATACATTACAAATTCTTCTTCGCAAGTTCAAATGGTATATATTATGTAATTTTGGTATATAGTACAAATTAGTCTTCTTCGCTAGTTCAACTCAATTTTCAACTTAAATTTTTATATTTACTCCAGAATTTTCACCAAAATTGGCCTAATCTTTAGTTACAACCTCCAGTAAATATTAAAACTAAATAGTTTGGCTTAAGAACAAAATTTAAAAAAATATGAGAACTCTGTTGAAAATTGAAAAAGGACCCAATAAAATTTTCAAAAAAATTTAAAAAGGACCAAATTAAAACAGTATGCTATTACATTATACTGTTGGAATGAATCGTATACCAAAATAGTATATTTTTATACCATTTTGGTATACAGTACAAATTCGTCTTCTTCGTCAGTTCAACTCAATTTCGACCTAAATTTAAAAAAATTACTAAAATTTACCAAACTAACTCAAATCTAGCCACAACCTCCAATTAATATTTAGTTTTTCTCAAGAAACTTTTTGAAAAACCATGAGAAATCCATTCAAAAATTAAAAGAGGGCCCAATGGAAAAGTTTAGAAATGATCATATTGTAGCAATATACTATTATATAGTACTGTATACTATAACAGTATATTGTTGGAATGAATTGTATACTAAAATAGTATATTTGTATACCATTTGGTATACAATACAAATTCGTTTTCTTCGCTAGTTCAACTATATTTCAACCCAACTTTCTAAAAACTACTGTAAGATCTCCACCAAATTGACTTAAACTTTTGCTACAATCTCAAATCAACTTTTCAAACAAAACTCATGCAAAATTGGATCAATACTATTAAAAACTCAACAAACCAAGTTTATGAGTTTCAAGGTCCTTCAATGGTGGATTTAATTTTTTTTTTACAATAAATCTCCAAAAATCAGCATCGAAGGTACAATCTGCACATCAAACACCAATAACTAACGAATTTCAATAGTAAAACACTTTGAAAAATCAGATCTAGCATTTTGAACTCATTCATATGGAGTTTCAATTTTATTTTTTTCAAATTTGAAATTACATCCATTATTTTTATGTGATAATGTAACGACCCGATCGATCGTTTTGAGTTCTAACACGTGGTTCAACGGTTTGAGGCCTTGAGTAGCTTTACTTCATGTTTTACGACTTTTACGCAAAATTGGAATCGAATTTCGGAAAGTTCAGAGTTGATTCGGATGGAAAATTCTCAATTCGGAAGTTTTAAGTTTGAAGAGTTGGAAAGGTTTGAATTTTGAGTAAATGACCTCGAAATCGGGATTTGAAAGTTATATTAGGTCCGTATGATGATTCGAACTTGGACGTATGTTAGGTTTGAGTATCGGGTGGTCCGAAAGCATTTCAGCGCTTATTGTAGAAAGTTGGTATTTTGAAGGTTTTAGAATTTCCTAAGATTGATTTGAAGTGAAATTTGATTTTATTGATGATCGTTTGGGATTTCGAGCCTTGGAATAGGTTCGTATCGTGATTTGTGACTTGACTGTAAAGTTTGGCGTTATTTCGGAAAGTTTAACTGTAATTCGAACACATTCGACGAAGTTTGAAAGTTGAAAGAAGGGTTTTGATATTCAATTAATAGTTTAGATGTTGTTTGATGTGATTTGAATCCTCGAGCAAGTTTGCATCATGTTTTGGGAATGGTTGGTATGATCGGACGAGGTCTCGGGGGCCTCAGTTGTGTTTCGGATGGGCTACAGGTCATTTCACCATGTTTGAGTCAATGTTTCTGAGATCTGGTGCATCCTGCTTCGCGATCGCGAAGAAAGGGCCGCAATCGCGAAGAGCAATGTGTTGTTCCAAGCCTTGTGAATCACGATCGCGGAAGGAAATTTGTGATCGCGTAGAAGGAATTTCTGCTGTCAGTGGTCTAACTTTGGGAGGTTATATCTTGCAATCTATAAGGAATTTAGGGGTTATCCAAAACTGAAAGTTGTATCCCTTTGAATCTAGTTGTCAGAAAATCAAATCATTTTTCATTTGTAATTCTGTACAAAATGTTATCGCCCTTATACCAAAAGGTGTCTGTGAAGAGAAAACAAAATTTTTACATCGCGATCGTGAGGTTTTTGTCGCGATCATGATGAAGGAAATGATGCTAGAACTTTTGTTAATTGAAATCACATAGATAATGACCGCGATCGCAAAGAAGGAGGCCTAGAAGGTGTATTAAGCATCTAATTTCGGAATTTTGAGTTCATTTCATCACTTTTAAGATCTTGGACCTCATGTGGAGCGATTTCGGGTGATTCTTGAAGATCTTTTTTTCCATATATCATAAGGTAAATTATTCCTACTTGTTTTGAGTTAAATACATGGGTTATACATGGATTTTAATATGAAAATTTGATAGAGATTATGGAATTTTTGGAAGAAAATCTAAAAATGGTATTTTTAGATTTTAACCACGAAATTGGACGTGGAATTAGGAATAAATTATATATTTGAGTTTTTGGTATTATGGGTAATTTTTATATTCAAAAAATTTCGAAATATGGGCACGTAGGCTTGAGGGTTGACTTGGTTGACTTTTTGAGCGAGTTAAAAATTATTATAAATTGATAAATTATAAGTATGGAAGTATATTTTAATTGGTTTGCACATTGTTTGACTAGTTTCGGATCGATGGGCATTGGTTTGAGGTGTTAGAGAGGCGTTGGAGCCGGTTATGGAACTTCGTTGCGAGATAAGTCTCCTGTCTAACTTTGTGAGGGAGAATCTGCCCCATAGGTATTAAAATTGTAATGTGCTACTAGTTGTGGGTGCTACGTACGCACGAGGTGACGAGAGTCTATATGTAGCTAAAAGCATGTTTATGTTTGGGTAGACTTAGGATTTTATCATGTAATATTGAATTATTTGAACTCCTTTTGCTATCTTAATTAAGTGAATTTTTAATTGAAATTGATTTTGGAATATATTAGGCCGAACTTTATCATCTTGAGTTGTTTGGCGAGATATTTGATAAATGGTAAAACTCATGTTTACTTTATGCTCATGCACTTGTGTTATAAGCACATGACTCCTAATTCGATAAGTTTCTTCTTTTCCCGTGGATCGGGCCGAACACCTCGACAGTATATTGAGATGCATCTCTGGTTCGCACCGATCGATCCTCGGCAGTGTACACACCACTATGGATCAAACCGTACGACCTCGGCATAATTGTGCATTATAGCGCCAGTAGTCCGGATATTCACAAGATCCCCCTTCTAGTGAGGCCTGGCATTTTATATGGTATTCCTTATCCGTTTGAGATTGCACTTGATATTTCAGATCTTTTGAGATGGCACATGATATTTGAGATATTTATATCGTTAAAAGAATTTTTTGGAGGATTATGTTAGCTACAGTTTTTATCTCACTACTATTGTTGTGCTTCATATATGTTAGAAGTTATCATATTGATTTATTGGACCACTAGTAAGTGTTGATGTCGACCCCTTGTCACTACTTCACTGGGGTTAGGCTAGATACTTACTGGGTACGCGTTGATTTATGTACGCATGCTACACTTCTGCACTAAATGTGCAAGATCTGACAGGTTCATTTGGTGGTTATCTTGGCGCATAGGTGCAACTGCTGAAGGGACTTTATAGTAAGCTACTTTCTATGTTGTGCACCGCAGCCCACAGAGTCTTCATCTTATTTATTTACTGTATCCTGTCTATTTTATATTTCAGACAGATGTTGTATTATTATTGCACTCTTTAGCAGATGCTCATGCACTTGTGACACCAGGTTTTGGGATGTTCTAGAAGTTGTTTGTGGTTTTGCTTAGCATTTACACACTTTTATTATCTATTCTATTCAAATTGTAAGTTCCCGTGATTTTAATGCGTTGATTTCTTTATCTAATAAAATTCATGATTTCCAAAATAATAAAATGCATAATTAAGTTGGTAGTTCACCGTTGGCTTGCCTAACGGCAACGTTGGGCGTCATCACGACCTATAGTAGATTTTGGGTCAAGACAGATAATGACTAATAATTAGTTGAAAATAAGATTATCATGGTGTAGTACTCTTGGAAACGGAAATTGAGGTTTATGATGGTATTTACATGATTGTGGATCTTTAAAATGGGAAGGAAAGATTATCAGATGATCAAATAAAATTGGGGATGGATAGGCTAGTAATTAATTTTAATTAGATAAGTATATATTATAATAAGTTTAACATTGGGTAAAGACGAGTAAATACTTTATTTTTAATAGGTAGCTTGTGTAGTTTCCTCTAAAAGAACACAAGAAACCCGCTACAATGCTTTCTTAATAGTTGTGCCTGAAATATGCATAAGAGGTCTCTTCTATACCGGGCCTACTTAGTGGATAATCCAAAAAACATAAGTTGTCCTTCCACGAGTCACTGTTTAATTTTTGGACCCATTAAGAAAAATTTTGTGAAAATAGACCAGCATCGGAATTTTAAAACACACTCAACGTATTTTTAAGCACTTGCTAGAATTTTAAAGTACAAAAATATTTTAGCGCCACAATTTGGAAGCACCTTAAATTATGATTATCACTAAAATTTCAGCCATGATGCTGAAGAATCCTGTGATCCGTCAGGATTAATAGCAAAATCTTGACGATCATCACAACTGTTTTGTGCTTTCAAATTCTGGCAATTGAAACAAAAAGTCGAGCTAACTTTAAAATTTTGGAATGGGCTTTCCCAAACCTCTATCATCTCAGTCGAAAAATCTGTGGTTAACCAATTCTTTTTCTTTTTTTAATTTGTGGGGAGGTTATGAGTGAGGAAAGGAGGAGAACAGGGTTGTCGATAAGAATCAGAACCTTATTGTTTTCAAAGGGGATTACAATTGTTAGCTATTAAATTTTTCTCTCATTTAAAATCCGAAGAGTATGCTTGTTTTGTTGTAATGGTTTATTTTGCTTTAGGGAATAAGTTAAAAACACTCTTGGTACTAGTAGTGTATAAAGTTATTATTTGATTTGTAAATGGACTGTTGTGAGCTTCTAAATACCTTGTAGTTGATGAGTGCATATTAAGGGTTTAGTTTAGCTTTATTTTCTGTGTTTACTAATTATGTTTTGAGTAATTTTGGTGACGTTTTTATTATAAAGCTCACTTTTGTATTTTGTCGATATGCAACAAGTTCTGAGCTTAAGCGTTAGAAAAAAATAATAAAAATTTTAAAGAATAGTGACAAATCAAATAATATGTCACTATTATATGATTTTTAATATGATATTCTAAAAATCAAATAGTTAAAAAGAATGAAGATTCAAGCAATAGATATTGGGATTTAGAGTTTGGAGCAATAGTTATTCTCTAGAAATATATAATCCAACTTCAACAGATAATAGCTCCCAATCTAAGGGGAGTTTTATCATTATTATTAAAAACTTTGAGTCTAGTTTCCATCGGTTTAAGTTGTCATTTTGACTCTCTTGCGTAAAGTTATAATTTTTTTACGGAACATTGCCAAGTCTATGCACCACCTACGCGTACGGGGCTTCAGGTGAGTCATAGTGCATAGTGCTGATGAGATTACACCTCGTACTAATCACGTTATCTGGAGTTTTACAACCATACCAAAAGGTTTTTAGCACTTTAGATTGAAGTTTTGAACGAATGAACAATTGTGTAACGACCCGACCGGTCATTTTGAGCATTTTCACTTTGCTCAGTAATTTGAGAGCGCGAGTATCTTTGCATGATGTATTATGACTTGCGTGAATCGTCAATTTTGGTTTTCAGGTTGTTTGGAATCGATTTGGAAGAATGAACTTTATGATTGAAGCTTTAAGTTGGAAGAATTGACCAAGTTTGACTTTTGTGTATTTGACCCCGGATATAAGTTTTAATGGTTTTATTAGGTACTGATGGTGATTTTGGACTAGGGCATATGCCCGTATTTGAATTTGGATGTTTCGTGAAGGTTCTAGAGTTAATTGGTGAAAATTCGCAATTTCGAGTTTTTGGAATGTTAGTAAGTTTGACCGGAAGTTGACTTAGGTGATATTGGGTTCGTATTTTGGTTCCGGTAGTTGAAATATATTCATTATATCATTTGAAACTTGTGGGCATAGTTTGAGGTCTTTACGAGTTGATTTGATATAGTTTGGCACGAGTTTTGGAAGTTGAAAGTTCAAAAGTTTATTAAGTTTGATTTAAGGTACGATTCGTGGTTTTTATGTTGTTTGATGTGATTTGAAGCTTCGAATAAGTTTGTATAGTGTTTTAAGACGTATTGGTATGATTGAATGAGGTCCTGAAGGGTTTGGGTGTGTTTTGGATCATTGGTTAAGAAACTAGTTAAGTTAAGGATTTGGAGTTTGACAATGGTCAATATTAGGTCAAGATGACCTCTTTTCGGTGTTTTGAGTGCGTGATCATGTTTTTAGCGTAGTTTATGATTGAAACGCTTATATGGTTTGTATCCGGGAGGTTCCGAATAAATTTTGGGTGCCAATACGAAAATTCTTTCGTTGCTGATTTTCTGGTGTAAAATAATTACGAAAAATGTCATTTTTTATCCCTTAAATTTCCAGACTTGATTTAAAACTTCAAAACATCATATATATATATCCCTCATTTTAAGACCAAATTGGGTGATTCAAAAGCCTAATTGACTGAAATTTCACAAGAAATCTACTGCATGCATCAAAAAAGAGTTTCAGGATTAGTTAGCACACAAAACGAGGCATAACAACTGGACAAAAAATATTTAATATCGATGGTTTGTTCATTTGGTCATATTTTGAGTTAGGGAGCTTGGATTTGAGCAATTTTTGAGGCGTTACCATATGAATTGGGGTAAGGGTAAGTATTCCCTACTGGATTTTGTTTATATTTCGTGAATCTATTTTCGTTTTTGGTAATTGGATTGTGAATTTTAAAGAGAAAATTAGGGGTTGTTGTCCAAAGTTTCATAGAGTGAATTTTTGAGTTTTGAACATCGATTTGGAGTCGGATTTGGGTGAGACTACTATGATTGGACTCATAATTGAATAGGTTATCAGATTTTGTAAGTTTCTTCGCGTTCCGAGGCGCGGGCCCGGGTTTGACTTTTTGGTCGATTTCAGGATTTTGATTAAAGATTCGACCTCCATCGATTAGATTTGTTCCCTGTGGTATTATTTGATGTATTTGAGTTGATTTAAGCTAGTCTCGAGTTGTTCGAAGGTCAGTACATGCAGGATGGCATTTTGGAGCATCATTTGGCTTGCTCGTTATTGGATTTAGCTTGTTCGAGTTAAGTAACACTTCTAAACTTGGTGTTGAGGGTTGAAACCCCGAATTGCGTGCTATGTGATTGATGTTAAGGTGACACTTATGCGAGGTGACAGGTGTGTGGGTGTGCACCGTGTGAATTGTGATTTAATCAATTCCATGGAATTGTGTAGCTATCTTCTCTGGATATTTTCACTGTACTTTATGTGTTAGAAAACATGAGATGTAATTCATGCTTAGGCATATGTCGGTATTATTGGGACCCAATGAGGTCATTTCTATTGTTGAATTATATGTTTAAATTAAAGTTCATACTCAGCCATATTAATTCATTGCATATCGTATCTCAATCTCTGTTGCTATTTATTGTTATATCATATCATCATTTTTGGGATAGTTTCATGACATTGTGAGCCCGAGATACTTGAGAGTTTGATGTTTGAGTGACGCCAAGGGACTGATTATGAGTGATATTTATGGGATCGGGTTGCACGTTGCAGAATGCTTTATTGATTTATGCCTGGATCTGGCTTATTATAGCGCTTGGGTTGAAGGAGTCCCTTCGGAGTCTGTACACACCCCCAATGAGCGTAGTTGATTTATATTGAGAGGTGGATCTTCCCTGGGCATAGATCTTGCCCGAACCATTTATATTTGGGGATGGATTGGCCTTATACAGTACTCAGTGACTGACTATCAGTTGATATATATATATATATATATATGGGATGGATATTCCCTGGGCTGTATTGGGCATATACAGTAATGAGTGACTGAGCATGTCGAGTGATTGAGCATGATGAGTGGAAAGTGTGAGACAATGAAATTGAGCACTCTATGAGTGTGAGTACATAAGTTTATCACTGAGATACATTGCATTTGACATGCAAACTTGAGATACATGCATAGAGATACATTTCTTTCTACTACCCGATTTTGGTGACATTCATGATTTCACCTGCATAGTGAAATCTAGACATAGAGATGTACTTTCCTCATGCTATCTGAAAAATAAAACATCTTATTTATTGTTGAAAAGTTTTGGGAGAAAATCACAGTTTTACAAACCTACTCATATTTTGGTGATTTCGGTAAAAGAATTGTGTTTTCACTAATATACTTGAAAAGCATGCATATTTTTCTGGAACTGTGAATGAGATGAGCATCTTATATCTGAGTGTGTTTCTTGTACCATTATTATTATGTTGTTATGAATTTTTGCTGGCTATTTGTGTTTGACTCCGACCTTTATTCTAGCTCGTCACTACTTTTAACTAAGGTTAAGTTTGTTACTTATTACATGGGGTCGGTTGTACTCATACTACACTTCTACACCTTGCGTGTAGATGTTGGATGTTGATGTTGTTGTGTTCGACGGAGTTGGATTTGAAGATGTACCTGCATTCCGGTTACAACTACCTCTTGTTCATGGTAGCTCTAGACTTATGAAAGATATGTTTATGTATATTTCAAACAGATGATGTACTTTATTTCATACCAGCTTTGCAAATTCTTAATCTTAGACGCTCATGATTTGTACTACCAGTCCTTGGGGAGTGTATAAGGTTTAGATATTTTCTTTCACTTAATTGTCTTATTAAATTTTATTGTAATTGGATAGTTGTTAATTGGCTTACCTAGCGGGTTGGGTTAGGTGTCATCATGAGTAGTTGGATTTTGGGTCGTGACAAGTTGGTATCAGAGCTGTAGGTTCATAGGTTCTACGAGTCATGAGCAAGTGTCTAGTAGTGTCTTGCGGATCGATATGATGACGTCTTTACCTATCTTCGAGAGGCTACTGGAAATTTAGGATTAACGTTCCATCTTTCTTTCCTTATCGTGCGGTATTGATTCAGCTTGAAGCGTAACTTTTGAATTCCTTCCACACATTCGTATGCGTACATGAGCGCTCGGTATCAGCTGTGCATCGACGGCTTGTGATTCCTTGGATGGGTTGCGAGATGTGATTTCTGTGTGCTGATGATGGGTCAGTCAGTCCAAGTTTTGATTGTAGCTCAAGCACAGGTAATTCGGTTGTGTGAGCACGTGCTTTTGGACTTATAAGTCTGGTAGTGTCCCTATTAGTGGAATTTATGGCTCGATGAGTGATTGGATGGTTATATGATGAGTATGATGTGACTGTAGGATGTGTTCGGATGGTCCGAATGTGCTGAGAAGAGTTTGCTTGAGATGTAAAGGGACCATTGGGTGTTTTATTTCTGTCTTGATGTGACGTATAGTCTCGAACCATGAGTGTATTAGAGGATCTTTCATGTTGCTTAACTGTGGAACGAATTAGACTCCCATGGGCTTGTCGATGGGTTCAGACTCAGGAAGATTAAGTGATTTCGTAGTAGTTGTGTTTGTGAATGGGTATAGAGAGATGTTAGTTTGAGGCTAAGCAGGTGAATTATGACCTACGGGATAATCTACGGGGGTGTTACCCTTATGATGGTTGTATGGAGAGTTTCTTGCTACTAGTAGGTTATATGTGTTGCGATGTGGTTTGGATCGCTCGAGGAAGTTGACCTGACCGTCACGAGGATGAATGTGAGCTTATTATATGATTAGAGGTATTATATGGTTTGTGTTACAAGAGATTATGAAGTATTTAGTTGAATTTCAGTGCAGGATTACGGCAGTAATAAAGTATGGGTATTGTGATTTATCGACTGTTTTGCTCTATGGCTTTGAGCCAAGTGGGGAAGTCTGCTATTGACGATTTGATTGCATGGTTATGTGTTGTACTGTTTTCGATTTGAGGCATACTTGTGAATCAGTTATGACTTGCAAAGGTTGAGATCGAGGATGACTCGAATAAGGGCATTTCTAGATATGGGGTATATTACACTTTACGGGTAAATAGAAATCATGGAATGATTTGAGTTGTTACTCGTGGCGGATGTAGTGCGTATGGAGTAGGAATTCTCTTGTTTGCATTAAGGTGGGGTTACTTCTTTGGGTGTCGTCGTGCTAATTGGGCACATGTCGTTCGGCCCGTTTGGGCAGCGCAATTGAAATTTGGGCAAAATGGATGGCTCTCGAGAAAGTTCTAATGGATTCAAGATTTATGCGTAGCAATTGTGAGTAATCCCGAATTGGTATATGTCTAGGATCGTAGATTTACATTGGATGGTGTCGAGACTCGCAATATTTCTATGTCATTATGGATCTTACATTTCGGTATCATGAGGGTGAAGGAAACGACTTTAGACTCACAGAAGGTCTCTTCAGAATAGGTATCTCGGTTGTGGTACTTTTGGGGTATTTAAGAGGGAATTCAGCGACTTATGAGCCTCAGGGAGGTGTGGTTCTATGCTAGGATTCGTGGGGTGAGTGTTGGTTAAGGATCATGGTGTTCTAGCGAGGATGAGTATTAACTTGAACACAATTCAGAAGAAGCTCGGAGGAAACAGGACAACTTGGCAGTAGGTTTGATCAGTATGGTAATGGTATGCTCGGTTCTGAGTTTTGAACATCGATTCGGGGTCGAATTTGAGTGAAACTAGTATGGTTGGACTCATAATTGAATGGGTTATCGGATTTTGTAAGTTTTATCGGGTTCTGAAGCGTGGCCCGAGTTTGACCTTTTGGTCGATTTCATAATTTTGATTAAAGATTCGACCTTTATCGATTGGGTTTGTTCCCTTTGGCATTATTTGATGTATTTGAGTGTCTATTGGCTAGTTTCGAGCCATTCGAAGGTCGGTACGCACGGGATGACATTTTGGAACATTGTTTGGCTTGCTCGGTGTTGGATTTGGCTTGTTCGAGGTAAATAACACTTCTAAACTTGGTGTTGAGGGTACGAAATCCCGAATTGCGTGTTATGTGATTGATGTTGAGGTGACGCTCATGCTAGGTGACGGGCATGTGGGCGTGCACCATGTGAATTGTGATTTAGTCGATTCTATGGAACTGTATAGCTATCTTCTCTAGATATTCTCACTGTACTTTATGCGTTAGAACACTTGAGCTGCAATTCATGCTAGAAATCATGCTTAGGCATATGTTGGTATTATTGGGACCCACTAAGGTCATTTTCGTTGTTGAATTATATGTTTAAATTGAATTTTCGTACTCAGCCATATTTATTCACTGCATATCATATCTCAGTCTCTGTTGCTATTTATTGTTACATCATACAATCATTTTGGGATAGTTTCATGACATTGTGAGCCCGAGATACTTGAGAGTTTGATGGCCGAGTAAGGTCAAGGGCCTGATTGTGAGTGATATTTATGGGATCCAATTGAACGCCGCAGCATGCTTTATTGATTTATGCTTGGATATAGATTATTATAGCGCTTGGGCTGAAGGAGCCCCTTCGGAGTCTGTACACACCCTCAGTGAGCACAGTTGATTTATATTGAGGGGTGGATCTTGCCCTGAGCTGGATTGGCCTTATACAGTACTAAGTGACTGACTATCAGTTGATATATATATATATATATATATATATATATATATATATATATATATATATATATATATATATATATATNTGGGAAAGGGGTTTGCATATTTTGAAGAGTCGCCACCTAACGATTTTAACGGTGCGTTAGGGCACCTAAGGGGTTCAATTACGACTACGTTACTAACCAGAGATTTGGATAAGGGCTTGAAATGATCCTAAGTGGAAGGTGTTAGGCACCCCTCAGGATCCACAATTGTGGTTCCGGCCAAATGGTTTCGTGAATTTGTACAATTATCAAATAACAAGTAAAGGCTCAAATAAGAGGGGATTTAAGTCTTAAGCATGCAGATGTTTAAAAAAAATAGTAAAGAAGATTAGCCTTTGAAAAGGATTGCGAGCTAAGCATATAAAAGGTGTCCTAAGTTTATAATAATATGGATCACATCAATGCAATACCCGGTAATCACTCCTTGAAGAGGGGCTACACGTGGTATTAGCGCACCGGTCATCATATCCATATTCTACCCTTCCCACCCCGTAAGGTTATTAAAAATGAGTGTCGATCTCGACCTCTATTGCATGATATTACCCGTCCCTTCCTATCAGTCCCAGAGGAAATTAGGACTCTTATCCTAAAGGGAGGTGCTAGGCAGACCCTCAGGTTTTAAAGGTAAAATTCTAGGGGCGACAGATAACAAAACAAGTAGGACTGCAGATAAAGGAAAGCACAGAAAACAGATAAAGGCTCAAGTATTCCTTCACACACAGTACACATAAGCAGCATGTCTCATACACAACTAAGGTCCGTATTAATTCAGAATCCTAAAGCATGGTATCTAGGTGATAACACAAAGACAGATTTATTGCATAACTCAGAGAGGAAGTCTTAATCAGGCTTGCCTACTGGTTTTAAGCATGCTGACAGTTAAACATGATCACAAAGACAGCTCTGATTTTATTTAAGTTAATTACCTAAGGCTTGCCTAGGTATCGAATAACATGCAATTCTAGGTGTTGAATATGTACAAGGACTGATTACCAGTTATTTAGAACAAGGAATTGTTTTAGATATCTGTATTTAGACTAAGTGCAGTTAAATAGATACGATCCTATATCATGATATCTAATGCAGCATGATGCATAATAACTTAAACATGATTTCTAAATGCACATAGAATCACAGCATTATGCACAGTCTCAGGAATAGCATAGGAGATATCTTTTTAATGGATGTTTACCTAGAACAGGATCTCTACGTGTATAGCATGATGAGACATGATTGCAGTTTGTTTATCCTAGGGCAATACTTCTAGTGAAGTTTCAGAACATGGGCAGAATCACGTAATAACATCTTATTTTATTGTAATTATTTATCCTATAGGCAGGATTTCTAAGCGTAGATGAGATGTTGAATACACATAAATCCTAAGTAGCATGATATCTGATGCATGGCATGTTGTACCTAAACATGGTTGCTATTACGCATAGAGAAAATAAACCTAGAAGCATGGTTTCTACCCTTAATTATACTACAACATGCATATCACCCATCCAATTTCACTATCTGACCCCAGAGTTGTTTACAATTAGTTATTACAGACCATCAAATATGAATTACACAACTGAAATAGAAGAAAAATAAGAAGTTAACTATAGGGAGCCTACAGAATAGGCTCAAGTCCCCAGGTCCTCAATGCCAGGTATTATTTCACAACCTTTTCACAATCCGGGTGTGTTAAGGTTCCATAAGGACCTCAAGGGCTCCCGGGCAGTGCTCACACCCAGATTTCATAGCCAAAAATAGAGTAAGTGTAGTGCGGAATGGCCAGCCTCTGTGTGTCAAAGTTTAGAAGGAGCTCAAGGGTCCCAAGGCAATGCTCACACCGAAGGGGAAAAACCTAGACTCCTAAGAGTATATGTGAGAGTGCTTTTTATTTTTTTAAAAGGTTTAAGTAAGAAAATAGTTTTGAGAAAGGGTAAGTAAGAAAACAATTTTGAGAAAGGGTAAGTAAGAAAACAGTTTTGAAGAGGGAACTTGATTGGAATAGAAGTTCAACATCACACAAAGGACCAAGGATAGTCCAACAATCACAAGCAGGGTTAATGGGATTTGAGGGACAAATACAGAGCATATGAGGGAAAACATGTAGCAGGCAGAAACACATATAGGCATGCAATTAGAAGCTCCTAAGGGTTCAGAGGATCAGGGGTACAGTAAAGTACCGGATTAGATTAACACCAAACAACTAAGACCATGATTAAACTTATGTACCAGTCATAGGCATGGAGATTCACATAAGAAACAAGTGTTAAGTATACAGAAACATGCTGGTCATAGACAAGTAAAGCATAAACTTAACAAGCAGAGGGGAGTTCAGGATCCTAGTTACATGTTGAACAACAGAATGATAAGTAAAAGCAAATTAGAAATACAGTGAATTGCAACAGCAACAGAAACATGTTGGTTTGAGACTGAAATCTGAATTAGAACATACCAGTGAAGTGAAGAAAGTAGTAACACAAACAGGAAATAGGAGATGCACAATAGTTAGCCTTGGCTTGCAGTCGGCTAACTTAGAATAGTAATAACTAGCACAGAAGAGAGAGAGAGAGCAGAGAGTTTTTTAATTGTGAGAGAGAGAGAGAGAGTTGAACAGATCAGCTCATGTCTGTGTGTGGAATGAATAGGGTATATATATAGTTTGAAACTAGGTGAAAATAAGGGTACGAATCAAATTAGCCCTAATTAAGGGACTGGGAACCAATCAGGGCATAACCAGCCCAAGTACTCCCTTGAATTAAGGAGTTATTCAAACGGTAAGTAACAAATAAGGAAAGGAGGTAAAACAGTGTTCATGACAAGCAATTAAGTGTCCCTTAATTGAAGGTTGAACTCAAACGGCTAGTAGGTAGGCATAATTAAGGAAAGTACCATGCATAGGACATGTAAGAAAATAATTTCAGACCAAATCAAGCAAGAAATTGAGACTAGGTTCAGAAAAATATCAATTAAGGAAGCAATATCAATCACAGTAACAAATCAAGGTAAGAAAAACAAATTAGGGGTTGGAAATCAGAAGAATATCCCATGAGAGATCAGTAGGGCTTTTCGAATCATAGTGAATCAGAAATTCAAACAACTAGTGAATAGAGACTCTTATGTATAGAAGGAATGACCACATTATAAGCAAAGCTATAAGTCAGGCAACAATTGAGTGGAAAATAACACAGAATCAAGGACTCGAGCAAGCATAATATTAATTGAAGAGAATCAACATGAAACAACACGGTTGTTAAGCAAGAAAATAGAAACCCTAGTATATGAAATTAGTAATCATGTGAGCCTGGGAGGCAAGAACGACCAAAGATAAAGTACATAGGGTAAAGATCAATGAAACATAAGCACATATGCGAACACGCAGGCAAACCAGTAGTTTTCAGGGTTTTATGTCTAAAAATTAGGGTTTCACACAGATATTAGTACGAATCAACAAAGTAGACATGACATGATACACACAAAAGAGACGAAGAGTCATAAACCCTAATAGGAAAAATAGAGTAATATCACCATAAGTTCAAGCCATTCGTGACAATCGAACACATGCACTGACCACACCATAAGGAAAAGATTTCAATAATGAAAAATGGGAGGGAAAATCCTGAGATAGTGTTAAAAAATCGACAAAGAAAACCATTTTGAAAAAGGGTTTTGGAACCCTAGTTAAAAGTGAAGAACCGTTTAGAAAGAATAGAAGATCTTTAAAGGAAACATCATAATAACTCGTAATATGCATAGATCTATTGTAGATCTGAAGGAATCCGAAGTTTCAAACCTTAGGGTTTCAAAGAAAACCTCAGAGAAGATGAGAAGAACCTCTAATCTTACTGGCTCCGCCTCAAAGGTCATAGACCTCACTCTAAATCAAAGCCTTGGAGGCATGGGGTAAGCAGGGACACCATGGGTGTGAACAAATGGGTCCTCGCCCCTCGAGGGCCTTAGAGATGACATTACTAGCATAAGGAAATCATAGGAGGCAGAGGGTGGTGAAGGTTTCAAGGTTTCCGGCAGCGAAGGGATGGCCGAAGAAGATGAAGAGTTCCATCGGAATCTGAAGAGACAGGAAGTCTCTAGAAGAGACTAGATAGAGAGAGAAAGAGAGAATTAGAGAGATGAGGGATCGGTGAGAATGAGAGGGGTCGGGGGGGTTAGTCTAGGTTAATTAAGGTAACAAACATCTGGGTCGTTGATCTAATTTGATCAACGGCTCATATTGGTTTGGGGTTGGGCCGGGTAGGATATTGTATTGGGCTTGGGGGTCTGAGCTAGTTTAATTGGGTTAGGGACAAGGATTAATTAGGCTAGGATGTAAATAAAGAATGCTATTTTTTGAATACCCATTAAATTTAAATAAATAATTAATAACAATATCTAATAATCACAGAAAATATATAAAATGAATAATTATTGATTTAAATGGCATAAAATGTATAACTAGGCTATAATTGCAAATTTATTGTAATTATGGTCAAATAATGCCAAATTGGATAATTTGCAAAATAATTAAATACTAATAAGATTAAAAAAATTATATATCGAGTTGGGAAATATTTTGAAAATTATTTATAATATACTTCATGAATAATTATTGAATATAAAAATACTGAATAAATTGGAAAAGAATTTAATAAAAATATGAAAAATTACGGGAAAATATCAGTTACTATAAAGAGTGATTTGAAGGTATATATGCAAATTTTAAAATAATTTGCGGAAAATTGGGTATCAACAGCTGCCCCTCTTTACCCCGGAAGAATGGAAGAGTTGTCGGGTAAAGACATGATGGCCAATTTTGACCGAGCGAAGCGGTTTGAAGAGGTTTAGGCTGCACCCTAGTTTCTGAGCTGCCTACATATCTCTGGTTTTACAGGAATCAGGTCGTATGTAGTTCAGGAGCCACCGGCGAAGTATACTGATGAAGTTTTATAAGGATGGACGCAAAGTGCAAGGCTGGGTGAACAAGCGGCTTACGGGGTAGTTAGGAGAACTGGGGAGGGACCACGCCTGCGATGATGGTTGTTGCTTTCCAGGTTACTTGAAAATGAGTAATACAAGCATATCGTGTGTATTTAAACATGATGCCAATTCCCGTTGAACTATAAACGATGTATTTGGACAGTTAAGGATGACGTCTTTAGACCATGATGTCCTGGGCCATGAATTTCTTGATGCAGGATTCGCAGGCCATGAAATGATGTTCTCGGGCCATGAAGATGGTGCGTCCGAACCATGATGCCTTTGAATAATGATATGCAAACTGATAAAATAGATCCTCGGGCCATGACATGGTGTTCTCGGGACATGAAAATGGTGCCTTCGAATGATGACGCCTTTGGATAAGTTGGCGATATTTCAGCCCATGAAGATGCAATAGTATGATGCTGACAGGGCAGAGATTAGCCTTGAGAATTAAAGGGGCAGAGCTTAGCCCAAAAGTAAAGCGCAGTAAATAATGCTAGAGGCATTGATTGCTTTTGAGAAGTAAATGAAGGTAGTTTTTAACCTCAAAAGGCAGAATGGTAGTCTTATGCAATATGCGAATGTAGATGGAGACAACGTTTAGTCTTGGAAGGCAGAAAGGTAGCCTTATGTGAATGCGAATGCAGATGGAGATAGTGTTTAGTCTCGAAAGGCAGAAAGGTAGCCTTATGTAATATGCGAATGCAGATGGATATAGCGTTTAGTCTCGAAAGGCAGAAAGGTAGCCTTATGCAATATGTGAATGCATATGGAGACAATATTTAGTCTCGGAAGGCAGAAAGGTAGCCTTATGCGAATGCGAATGCATATGGAGACAGTATTTAGTCTCGGAAGGGAGAAAGGTAGCCTTATGCAATATGCAAATGCAGATGGAGACAATGTTTAGTCTCGGAAGGCAGAAAGGTAGTCTTACGCAATATGTGAATGCAGATGGAGACAACATTTAGTCTCGGAAGGTAGAAAAGTAGCCTTATGCAATATACGAATGCAGATGGAGACAATGTTTAGTCTCGGAAGGCAGAAAGATAGCCTTATGCAATATGCGAATGCAGATAGAGACAGTGTTTAGTCTCGGAAGGCAGAAAGGTAGCCTTATGCAATATGCGAATGCAGATGGAGACAGCATTTAGTATCGGAAGGCAGAAAGGTAGCCTTATGCAATATGCGAATGCAAATGGAGACAACGTTTAGTATCGGAAGGCAGAAAGGTAGCCTTATGCAAGATTTAAGGAAGTACATCAGAAATTCTTAGCTGGTGTTAAATTGCGGTAGAGCATTGTGATAATGAAGCATTGTTTGTGTTGATAATAAGTGTTGTCATGACGAGTTTGAGGAACGATGTCTGTCCTTTGAGCGGATAATATGTTTTGGGGCTTTTGCAATTTTTTGCCTGCATCCAAAGAAAGATCATGAGTTTTGTAAAGGAGAAAGGTTAGTTCGCATTCCTGTCGGCTCTGCTTGGCTCGTTTGCTTGATCATGATGATATTGTCTGTGTCATTGGGGTAGCGTTCGCCAAACAAGTTGCTTCAAAAAAAATAAATATGCATGATTTTGTAATATATAATCTAAAATAGTTTTTAGATGAACCGACGATGTGACACGGCTTGAGACATTGCGACCTCTTCTGCTGTAAAATTTTGAGGGTCCACCTCAAAATTCTGCCCCAGTTTGCTGGGTGGACGCCTTTGACTGTTGCTCGCGCGGCGGTTGGCTGAACTTGCTTCAGTATTTTGAGGTTCCTCCTCAAAATTCTGCCTTAGTTGGTTGGGTGAATGCTTATGGACTGATACTCGCTTCGGAATTTTGATAGCCCTCTTCAAAATTCTGCCCCAGTTTCCAATTGCAGGAAAAAATAGATTTTTATTGAATTGTGACCAGACCCATAGGGCTGCCTGCGTATCCCCTCTTAAACGGGAATCAGGTCAGGCATAGTTTAATTTACATCACTGAGAAAGCATAAAGATTACACATAGTAGCGCTTGACTGCATCTGAATTGATCTATTTCAGCCAAACTTCTCCGTCCATTTATGCAAGTATGAGTGCTCCTCCTGTCAGCACTCTATGAACCATGTACGGACCTTGCCATTTGGGAGAGAACTTCCCCTTGGCTTCATCTTGATGCGGAAAGTCTTTAACACCAGTTGCCCTGGTATGAATCGTCTCGACTTGACTTTCTTGTTGAAGGCCCTAGCCATTCTGTTCTAATATAGTTGACCATGACATACTGCATTCATTCTCTTCCCGTCTATGAGGGCTAGTTGCTCATAACGGCTTCTTACCCACTCTGCATCGCTGAGCTCAGCTTTTTGTATAATTCTTAGAGATGGAATCTCCACTTCGGCAGGAATTACAGCCTTTGTACCATAAACTAGCATTTAGGGAGTTTCCCCTGTTGATGTGCGGACAGTGGTGCGGTATCCCAATAAAGTGAATGATAACTTTTCATGCCACTTCTTGTGCCTTTCTATCATCTTCCTTAGTATCTTCTTGATGTTTTTGTTAACGGCCTCTACGGCTCCATTCATCTGAGGTTTGTTCTCAAAGTTCTCAACTTCTTTGACAATCTCGTCAGGTATGTCGTCTTCATCTGAATCAATGTTCGTTTGATGCGTTGTCTCATTGCATGTCACAGTCATCGGTTCATCAATACAAGTAATAGTAATGTTGTATAAATAAAGTAATGAGAGAAAACAATAGCAATAAATATCGGATTCGTAAGAGAAATTTAGAAGATGCTTTGATGGATTGAGTAATTGTTTTGAACATTGAAGATCTTTATTGCAGAAATTGAAAAATGCAGGAAAAGGAAAATCATTTAGTAAATAAAACAGTAATACTGCTTGTTTTAGCCTTGCTACCTCGAGGCTCGTCGGGCTTTGGTCGTCTTGATAGACCAGTTCTTGAGATATGTCCCCTAGATGACAGTCTGTATGGAAGGGCCTTCCTCCGCCTCCTCCTTGAGAACAACACATCAATCCATATCTTCGTCCTCTAGGAACAAACTCCTCATCGCTGCAAGTTCTTCTTCTTCATCTGATCCGTAAATAATGTCGGCCTACTTGAAAGTTGGCTCAAGATGAGGTATCGGCTGCTCCAAAGGGTAATAGGGACCGCGCCAAGGTGGCGACCAGT
>MDKI01242140.1:0-19117 GCA_005239505.1 Nicotiana paniculata
GTGTGGACTAGTTATATTCACTCTTTTGTTGTTGGTGAGGGCACATGATCTTATGAACAATTGGTAATGTTGTAAATTTCTTGTTGAGTAGGTGCGTGAATTGAGAGGGCTTAGTGGTTGCAAGTTGACTCTTGAGGTTGGGTGGTTGCAATTAGGTTATTGGTCTTATTGATTAAATTGTTATACTTGGGCATGTTTAAAGAAAGGAAAGAATGTGAAATTTTGTATGTTCGTACTTGATTGCCGGTATCGATCATAGTTAAAGGGTAATGTGTGTGATTGAAAAGTAAAATACTCCTTGTTAATGAAATGTGTACGTGTTGAAGGGTAGTAGATTGTCCCATTGCTCGAGGATGAGCAAGAGTCTAAGTGTGGGGTGTTGATGCGTGGCTAGAATTCATGGTTTTAAGCATTATATACCTTACATTTTATGTGCTTTTGTGATAAAAATACACGTCATATGTGCATAATGGAGTCTATTTCATGTGTAGGTGAATTGGAAATGAAAGTCGAGCTAAATGGAGGCATAAACGCCAAAAATACGCTCAAGAGTCGAAAAGGAGTGACCCGGGGGCTTAAAGCCAGGCCTACCCAGGCTATAGTGGTGCGTTAGAGCCCAAACGCCAGGTCTGCCTAGGCTATAGCTGGGCGTTTGGGGCTTAAGGCCTGGGGTCCCTGGTCCGGTAAATTCTGAGTTTTGAAGGTTTTAAGTGTTTCCCGGTATGAATAGAAGTCTCCTACACGTTTAGGGTTTGTCCCAAACATATAAATAGACCCAAAAACAAAACTTTGAGGAGATTCATGGAGGGACGTGGAGGAACACACACCACGCTTGAAGGAGGCTTCTACCTAGTTTTTCTTCTCTTCTGTTCCTTCAATTTCGTAGTTTATTAGTTCTAGAGTATTGGGTGCTACATGAACGTTGTAGTTTGAAGATTGAATTGTTTTTATTATTTTATCATTATTGGTTTATTTATTCAATCTTGCGCTTAATTATTTGATTGCTTGATCACCAATTGAATACTATCTACGAATCTAGGATTGAACTCGGGAGAGGGAATTCTAGATTGCATATAAGATTGGGTAGAGCAAGATCTTAACCCTTCAGGGGAGCGGATTTGCGGTTAGGATAGGAATATACCTAATCGCCTTGCTTGATTATTATACGGGAATTATTAATGCGTTCTTGTTAATCCTAATTTCATAGGAATATAGGCGTTAGGTTAGCTTGAATAGGCGAGTTGTACTTCGGGAGAAGGTTACGAGCAATATTAACCTCGTCAATCAATAAACCAGATAAATTAATCAGACGATTTAAGTGAAAAACTCAACAGGATTGTTTCCTAACTTATAGCTCTAGAATATCGGCTCTTATTGAATTCGTGTCTATCGCCAATTTGTTTCGTTAATTTCATAGTTTAATATTCTAGATTAATTTTAGTTAAATATTCATACTTTGGTATTCGCTTGAATAGATTAATTGTTTGGGTTTAATTTAGTTGATAGTTAATCACAAGTCTCTATGGGTACGATATCTGGACTTACAATCCTATATTACTAGTCGACCACGTATACTTGCGTGTGCGTTTTGGGACCAACAACGACTTTTGTACAAATTTCTTTGAATCCATCACTTTCAAGATTGGTGGTGCCCCCGGTATCTGATCAACTCGGGAGTTATATGTTTCCATTTTTTTTATCATTAGCTTCGATTTTCTTCTCTCCTGACTCAATTCTCTTGGTGATCTCCTCGAGCATTTGTATTATTGCAGGATCAGTCCCTGATTCGTTACTATTCGACCTCTCTGGCACTGGCTCGGTACGACGATTGATTTTTGGCTCGACCCCAATCGGAGTTCTATGTTGATTTTGTAGCTGAGCAATAGCGGCCTGCTGAGCCTGTAGCATCTCGAATATCACTTGGAGACTAACTCCTCCGTCTCCTCTCCCCTGTGTACCTTGCCCACCAGATTGGCCTTCTTTGCGTACTCCCTTTGGGGTCTACGCCTAGGTTCGTATTTAAAGCAACGTGCGAACTGACATCGACTGGATTGGCAACCGGTGCTCCCCCGAGATTAGCCCGTGGCACCTCGGCTCCTGGAGCAATTACATTGTCGTTTTCCCCGTGAAACCCAAGACCATCATCACCATGTGTGGGTGCGCTTTGTGAGTTTGACATGTTTTAACCTGAGAGAAAAGACACTTGACAAGAACAAGCGTAAAATAATGTGTGTTATCAGAATCAGCACCGAACAATCACTATTATCCTTAGCTCCACGGTGGGCGCCAAACTGTTTCCTCAAATTCGGGTAACAATTAAACTTATATTGTGATTTTTAGGATATGTGATTTCGTCCAATACCGATGGATAATCAAGAAAGTAAATGACGTCAGACCGCGATTGACGTCGACCTCGATCTGAAAAGAGGCTTCGAATTCGGGCTCGACATTCTAGCTCCTTGATGCGACATTCCCACCTCGACTAAAGAATGAAATCGGACAGCACCGATTTCTACCGTATTACAAGTTACACTACGATACGGTTGGTAGCAAAACGTATAACTAAATAATTGTTTTGCCAACGATGAATTTCAATTAATTGAATGAATCGAGGAACTAAGGGTATTTTCATAACCAACAGTATCTCCTATCGAAGCAATTGTAGCAGCTAATGTACCTATTAATGTTGCATCTTCTAACATTCCGAGTGTACTTTATTATTCACGAGCTACATATTCCTTTGGGTCTTTATTGGTCTTGCATATTCGTCTAATGTCGTGTACTGTGTAAATAAAGAAAGCAACAGAAATATCCACTTTGTTGATACTTTGAAGATTCACCAATCAAATTATCAACCCCTTTTGGATCTTGTGTTCCCCCCTCTAGAACTAGACGATTGGCTACTATGTTATTTCCATCCTCCCAAATTTAAGAAACATATTGTTCCGCTGCTTGCATTATTGGTTACTGTATATGGTTCTGTCTTGCGCCATGTGAAGGGTTTCTCAGTTCTTTTTGATTATCTTAGACTGCTTTGATCATTGAACAATCCGGGATTTTAATTCAGTAAAAGTAATGATTTAGGGTGTATTTGGTATGAAAAAAAATATTTTAAAAAATGTTTTCCAGCAAATAACTCATTTTCCGGTGATTGGTAGTTAGAAAATATTTTTCACGGAAAACATTTTTCCTAAAGAAAAAAATGACTTCCTTCAATTCAGAAGGAAGTCATTGTCCTTCAAAATTATCTCAAACTCATCTCAAACTCACCTGTCCTTTAATAAATATTTTCTTTTTCTGTAAAATATTTTTGACTCTCCAACTGAACATTGGAAACATTTTTCCATAAAATATTTTCCAGAAAATAATTTCCGGCATACCAAACAACCTTTACTATATATAAAATAAACCTTTACTACAAAATATATTTCTAAAAGTTAATTCTTTCACTTATATATGTAGTTCGAGTCTAAAAGAGTTGGTTTAATCTATCATGCCAAAGAAATGGATCTGTTCATGCTTCCGTGTGACCTCAACCACTAACTTTTTATATGTCCAACTACCTATACAATAGGGAGCAATTGTTCCTGAAATGTCAGCAGGAGATTCATGAGGATCAATGGTATAAAACAGAAATACTTATTGGGTACGTGACATTCTTCTTCCTCCTTGCTTCATTGGTGCTATTTGTACATTATGTTCTTTTACAATTTTGAATTTAAGAAAATAATATTTTTAGATCTCTTAGACAGATCTCTTACGTGTAAAAGTAAATCTCTCATGTATAAAAGAAGAGATAGGATCATAAAACTAAAAACAAGTTTGTAAAAAGTCAAAAAATTAATTGACCTCGCTTGTCAAGGATTTCAATTTTCAAAATCTTAAGATAAATTAACCAGGTGGCTAGTGGGGTGAAGTCGAAGGTGTATTCAGGATTTCAAGAGCATGGGTGCACCATGAGCGTTAGAGACCCGAGTTTCCGAGACGATGTCTAAGAGATATATTGTAGATTTTGGAATTTTAGAAGTCAAAATAAAGACTAAAAAGAGAAGGATAAAAAATAAAAAGAAAATGTGTAACCAATAAAAAAGGAAAAAAGAAACAGTAAAGTGTGTTTAATTAGAAGAAGTGGCAGGGGCATGAGGATTTAATCCTATTTATTAATAAAAATATAATTAAAAAAAAGTAAAATCTCTAACTAAAAAGCGGAAGGTGCACCTCCTTATCAATATTCTAAAGTGCTCACTTAAACTTGAGTTCACCCGTATTAATTTAAATATTACTGAAATTCACCAATACTATACATAATTTTAGAGAGAAGAGGATGGGTTCACGCGAACTCACCCCCTCCCCTTTACATCCGCCCCCGAGCGGAGCAATAATCTCATACTTCTAGCGACTCACGTTTATCTCTAAACCAAGGGAAGCATGAGAATAACTCTAGTTGGTGTATAAAGTGAATAATGTGGCGAAAGCAAGAAGTAGCAATAAATTAAGATCAAGGAATAAATATGGATAATCTAATATCAAATCGTCTTTTTAATTAATATTTTTTTAAGATGCGAAAATATGCTGGAGTTCACACAAAGGTGCTCCAATCTCCAGTATATTATGCTGTAACTTTCTGCGTATTGGAGTTCCAGCATAATATGCTGGAAGTTCATACACAGGTACCCCAATCTCCAGTATATTATGCTGGAACTTTCTGTGTTGCAGCAAAATAGTGGCTATTTTTCAATAACTTTATAAATACTAGCTATTTTTTAATGGCCAATCCGAAAATTGATTAGCCTGTGCCATCTTTACAAAAAGAAACTGAATGTTGGATCTTGAAGTCCAGGTACCTCACTCAACCTTTGTGTTAGTAATGGATTCACTTTAGAGAAAATAACCCTCTACAACCTCTCAAAATTTTAATGGCACATATTCTTTTCTACCGACACGAAATGGCCTTTCGGCCCAAACTTATTGCAACTAATAGTCCGAAATACCTATTTTGTATATTTTTTGTATATTGACAGTCTATTTTGTGTAGTAACAGTCTATTTTGTATATTTTTTATATATCGTAACAGTCTATTTAGTATATATATTTTGTATAGTAACAATCTATTTTGTATAATGACAGTTATTGTATATAAATTATATAGTGGCAGTCTATTTAGTATATTTTTGTATAGTAAAAGTCTATTTTGTATATATTTTGTATATTGACATTCTATTTAGTATATTTTTTGCATATGTTTTGTATAGTGACAGTCTATTGTATATAAATCGTATAAAGACAGTCTATTTTGTATAATTTTTGTATAGTGACAGTCTATTTTATAATATACCAATATTCAAATCTATTTTCACCGAAAGAAATACATAAATATCCATGTAAATATATACTAATGGTGGACCTGAAGTTATGATTCCCATCAAAATCAACTAATGACATACATGTGGAAATGAAAATTTATTTGATGAAAATCAAAGGATTTCCCTAGCAAAGAAAGTTAGTCTAGAAAAAAATGAGGCAATAACAGAGAGCTTGGAATTTTTATTCAAAGGGTGGTTGCCCCTCTCTCTTTAGCCAATTAATTTTCTTTTCCACTTTTAAAAGAAAATCAACAGCCCTTGAATTCCTAGAAATACGTGTTTCTTCCCGTTTGAGGCTTTGGAGATGTTAACACCCTTCTTAGAAGGTGGTTAAATTCTCTATTATGCTCTTTAGTTGTAAATATTTGATTGTCTATGATAATACTTTACAGTTTTAACTCAAAAAAATATATATATATATAAGTGAGCTTAAGACATACATTTTTATGCAGCCACCTAAACATCCATTTACAGTTGGCATATCCTTTCTTTTTAAATTTTCAAGATCATTTAATCAAATTACCCCAAAAATAAGTGTTTTAGTACCGTATTAAAATTTTAAAATATATATTGTTAAATTATTTTTTATAATGTAAAAGTAACAAATTTACCTAAGAATCACATTGAAATGCACTAAATAATTTTTTGCAATAAGAACATAACTAAACAAATTTTGTCATGAAAAATAATTTTGTGACTTTGAAGCATTAAGACAAAGTTGAGCAAAGATGTTTTAGACATTATCTTATTTAATTTCGTTGTAGAAAATTACAAGAAGGTCTAATTCATTCTTTGTCGGATAAATTTATATAATTGAACTGCCTGGAGAAGGTAGGTCTAATTCCGAGAAATGGTGGAGGAGGAGAAGGAGATAGAGGGAGCTGGAGCTTCAATTGGAAGAGCAGAAAGCAGTACTTTTGGGCTAGCCACTAGAACTACTTTTGGGCTATAAAATATGTATTATAATTTTGGGCTACTGGATATTAGATGTTTGGTCCGAATGACTATAAATGATATTTGCTCTTCACTATCATGTTTTGAGCCCATCTATATATATCTATCTATATATATAAACATGGGAAAAAGAATGCTGACTTGACACTTCTCTTTGGCCAAGAAAAGTGCTTATCTTTTTTTATCAATTTTTTGCATTTTTCTCTTATTTTTCTACTAAATGTATATTTTCTTCTTTCCAAGAGAAAAAGTGAAACGACTGCAATTAAAGTTGTAACATATGCAATAATACATAATGCTAATTATAATACAATAATTGCTCAAAGATGTTAATATCTCTTCCTATTACTTAAGTTATCAATTATATTGGTTAGTTTTTTCTTTTGGTTACTATAAATACTAAGTAATATCTTCTCAATCACATAAATCTCTTCTCTTCATTTATAATCATTCATTTTCATTCTCTCATTTTTTTTGAAGCTCTCGCTATAGAAAGTCCTTTTTTTTTCCTCCCGAAGGTTCTTTCATTTTTAAATCATTTGGTTGTTCATTAAGGAATGGGGAAGAGAAGAACATATGTCGCTACAAATCACAGTACTTGGTGAGTCAAATACAAGATTGATGAAGAAGCTATCATCAATGATGTGTGCATATTTTGTTATTCTTAATCTGCTGCAGGCATATAATTGTAGAATGAGTACATATGTAATAGTTTTGTCTTTTTTGAAGTGTAAAAATGCCCTACAAATGATTGTTGATTTGGTTACTTAAGGAAGGAAGATTATTTGTCACGACCCGAATTCTCAACCGTCGAGATCGTGATGACGCCTAACACTCGCTAGGTAAGCCAATGTTAGAATTTAACTAACCATTTTCTTTTAAAATTAATTGAATATAAGCAAACAATTTATAATGAAATGATAACAATTGTGAAATTTAAATAAAAATTATTAAACCTTAAACTATTACTACACCCAGAACTGGTGTCACAATCTATGAACGTTCTATGAATAACTACAAATAGTGGTCTGAAAGAAAAGTACATTTGTCTCGAAAGAAAATAAAATAGGAATGAAGAACATAGAAGGGGACGTCAGGGCCTGCAGGACTACCTTGGGTCTCCTGAATGAATGTCTGCAACGACCTCCGATCAGCTACAATCAGCTCCAAAATCTGCATAGGAAGTGCGGAGTGCAGTATCAGTACCACCGACCCCATGCTTGTACTTCTTCCATAGATGTTTGTTCCTTTTTATATGTGCATATTGTCACGACCCAATTTACCCTTCGAAAGGTATCGTGACGGAACCTAGTCTCTACGACTAGGTAAGCCTAATATTTAGGGAAACTTTAATAAAAACACAAGAAATAAGGAAAAAAGGGTATAATCTAAAATAGCAAAAACAGTGCCGCTCGGCTCATACAAAATAGTCTCTCAGTAACCCGGAATGTCACAAAGTCACAAGCTTGTATAAACTACTATGACTCTAAACAAGTCTGGAAGTACATAAAAAGGACTCTAAACGATGGAGTAGAAGGGGACTCTGAGGACTCTGCGGACGCGACATAAATACCTTGTAGTCTCCTAGAATAAGCAGCAAATACTATCCTCGAGGCTGATAGCTCGTACCTGGATCTGCACACGAAAACATGTGCAAGAAAGGGCATGAATACACCACATTTGGTACCCATTAAGTGCCAAGCCTAATCACGGTCAAGTAGTGACAGGCTCTACTGGATTAAATATAATCAATTTAAAACATTAAAAGAGTTAAATGTATTCTACTGTAAACAATTAAAAAACATATTCGAAATTTTTTTTACAGAAAAAGGGAGCCCTCAGCTCAAAACAAGGTAAACATAAAGTGGAATCTCCTGGAGTACCGTCCCATAGTTCCAGATGATTATGCAGTACGGGAGGATCTCCCAGAATACGCCCGTAGTCCCAAAATAAATATGCAGTGCTGGGAGGTCTCCCTGAATACGTCCGTAGTCCCAATTTAAATATGCAGTAAAGGGGGATCTACCGGAATACGTCCGTAGTCCCAATTTAAATATGCGGTACGGGGGGATCTCCCAGAATACGTCCGTAGTCCCAATTTAAATATGCAGTACATGGGGATCTCCCGAAATACGTCCGTAGTCCCAATTTAAATATGCGATGCAAGATAAATGACAGGTATGACATCAATTTATACAGTTCATCTAATCACAGGTAAGGAAAAGCAGTAAGCTAACTAAGCATGGTGCACAGAATATCAAATAGACTATTTAACACGTAGCATGCTTTTCTACTCTGAGCTAAACAATTTAACATATTAATGCAATTTAATAGAAGAAAGACAATTTATGATTTAAGAAGAAAAATAGGATTTTTGCAATAACGGCCCGTGTACGTACTGTCACCTCACGTGCATGGCGCCCACACATCAAATAATATCAAAGTCCTAAGGGAAAAGTCCCCAACACAAGGTTAGGCAAGCCACTTACCTCAACCACTCAAATCAACTTGAAATCACGCTCTTGCCACGAGTAACCAACTCCGAATGACTCGAATATATTCAAATAAATTGCAAAATGTAAATATAGCTATAAGTAAATAACTCAATTAATCAATTCTAAGCTAAAACACGAAATTAGGAAAATCGCCCCAAAAAAATCCCCTAGGCCTACGCCTCGGAATCGGGTGAAATTTACAAATTTCGAACATCCATTCACTCACGAGTCTAACCATACCAAATTTACTAAAAATCGATACCAAATTCTCGATCAAAATCCAAAAACTCGGCCTAGGAACTTTTTCTCAAATTTCCCCCAATTTTCATCCCAAATCCGAAATTAGATGATAAAATTAAGCATAGATTAGCGGGAATTAATCAAAACTAAGTAAGAGTCACTTACCCCAAACACTACGTGAAAATCCCTCCAAAGATCGCCAAATCCCAAGCTCTCAAGTCCAAATAGTGAAAAATGACATAAACCCTCGATTTTGGAACATTTTAAATCTGCCCAGACATTTCTTAATCGCGAACAAAAAGGTTTTCCCCTCATTTAACCTTACGCGATCGCGGAACTACCCACGCGTCCGCGATTTACTTCCACACAACACCACGTGATTGCAACCTGCCTCACGCGATCGCGTAGAGCAATCACCTCAGCCTTCACCAGCTCACTTCCTTCTACGCGAACGCGACCCTGACCACACGTTCGCGAAGCACAACACCACACTCACACGCGATCGCGACCAGACCTCTGCGATCGCATAGAAAAAAGCCAATGCGGCCCCAGCTAAGCCTACGCGATCGCGAACATACTCCTGCGATCGCGTAGAAGAAAATCAAAAGAAAAACACCAGCAAAAATCTGCCAACTTTCCAAGTCTGCATCCAAAACACACCCGAGGCCCTCGGGACCTCAACCAACCATGACAACACCTCCCATAACCTCATTCAAACTTAGTCGAGCCTTCGAATCACCCAAAACACCTTCAAAATACCAAATTAATCCCAAATTCAAGCCTAAGGATTTTTAAACTTCCGAAATTCGCCAACGATGACGAAACCATCCAAACCACGTCCGAATGACCTGAAATTTTACACACACATCACAAACGACATTATGAACCTATTACAACTTCTGGAACCCCATTCTGACTCCGATAGCTAATTATCCACTGTCGACCGTAAATCGGCAAAAATCCAATTTCGCCAATTCCAGCCTAATTCTACCACGGACCTCCGAATAATATTCCGAACATGCTCCTAAGTCCCAAATCACATAAAGAAGCTATCCAAACCATAAAAACCAAATTTCGAGATCATTTACCTATAAATTAACTTTCGATTGACTTTTCCAATTAAATAACCAACTTAAGAGACTAAGTGTCTCATTTCTCTCCACAATCACTCCGAACCCGAGCCAACCAACCCAACCCAAAATAAAAGAGCCGAACCGCACATAATGAAGCATAAACAAAGGAAACAAGGCTAAAACTCTCGAAATGACCGATCGTGTCGTTACACATACCATGGTGATTGCTTCAATTATAGGTTGCAAATATAATTATGTTTAAATGAACTTTATAATGTTAAGCCAAACACTACAAGAGGTAGGGTACCTTTCCACACATCCTTTGAATTCGCTTGGATGCTATCTATGACTGACCAAATCCTGAGAGATCCTCCTACATAATATAACTTAGCATTAGATTAGAGGCGTTATATTAATATGCAATTAGATTACTTACTCACTAGACTACCATTACAAAATGTACAAAATACTGGTATGCAACCATAATAACTCCATAGGTGTTTGTGGTGAAATATAATCCTTTAATTTTTTGTATGATATGCATTCTCTATTATTGTTTCTGAATACACAGATAGGCTTAATAAAATATAATCTTATGGCTTTCCAAAACTAATCTAATAGGTGATAAAGGAAAATTCACTACTTCTTCCGGTAAGGGTGATCAAAATATCAACCATCCAATAAATAAACTGAGCTGCACAGGTAAGATTTTATATATTATAATAAAATTCAATTTCTGTATGATATTCACAATGCCTGTTTAATTTTATTTCATGTGTATGTATACAAACGTATACTCATATATGTTAAAATTTATATGTTCAAAAAAATTAAACTGTTGTTATCATTATAGATAAAAAAACAACTACGTAGCGCATTGCGGAGGGTTGACAAATATGTAGCAACAACCCAACAACTCACAGATCTAGAAATTGAACAACCGAAGAAGCAACCTAAAGTAAATTGGTTATTTAGAGCCTTATCCGAAGAATTCGAAGCTGGAGGTAAATAAAATATACAACTTATACATATAATTGTTATCTTTTATATTTATTTTCAGTTTAAAAATAGTCATTTGAAGTATCTTCCTATATATCTATTTAGGAGATATTTCTTACAACTTATCATTATCACAAATTCGTAAGTTGAAATTGGTCCCGGCATACATATACTGTGACGCTAAACGATTTCAATACGAACCTCCGGCATTTTGTTGTGAAAACGGATATATCAAATTGTCTAGCACTGAAGCTCCTGCGGAACTACATAAATTTTTCATGATTGACACAGAAGAAGCTACAGAATTTCGCAAAAATATTCGAGCATTTAATAGTATTTTTGCATTTACATATTTCGGTGTTACGCTTGATAAAGAATTGGCATCTTCAAGAAAAGGAGTGTACACTTTTAAGGCACAAGGTCAAGTATACCACGATCTACCATCATTGGTACCACGTGATAATAACCCTTGTTACTTTCAACTATACTTCTTTGATGCAAATTATGAGTTAGGCAATAGGATATCAAAAATCAAAGAAGGCAACCTGTCAGACAGACTCGTGAGAAAAATAAGGCAGACCATGGATGGAAATCCATATGCACAATTCTTTCGCCAGCTAAAAGATTATACCAAATTTCAAAATTTGCAGCTTCGAATTGCTGAAAATGCCTCCCTAGATCAAAGAGTGTATCACACACCCTCGGTAGATCAAGTTGCAGCAATTTGGATAGATGGAAACAATTCAAATATACCCTTCGACCGAGAGATCATTGTTCATGAACATTCTGGGAACAAACATCGCGTCAAGCACTATTGTGGTTGTTATGATCCACTTCAATAACCGTCGTTGTTTCCAAGAGGCGAAGGTGGGTGGCATCAAGGAATAAGGAAACAAACAAAACCACAATATCACACAACAATATCCACCACAACTCTGAGCAGTAATATTCCAACATTTATATCAGCAAATTCAATATTTTCTAACGAAGACCAAGGTAACACATCTCAATACAAATATACTATAATTATATATGCTTATATATAACATACTTATTATAACTTGTAGATGTACACCGCTAAACAAAAGGTGTTATTTCTTGCAGAGAATATTATTGCTAAAAGTTACAAGTACGGGAATAAGAAAGGTCCATATTACTAGATTGTGGAAGATTATTGCAGCAATTTGTGGTTGACATGTACATAAAATTAGAAATAACTAGGCTTGAATATTTCAGAAAAGAAAAATACAATTTTAGAAGAGAGGTTTATCAAGGTATAATTGATAGTATTATGGCCGAAGAATCTAGAGGAGAAAAAATTGGGCAAAGAGTACTACTTCCAGCTTCTTTTATCGGAGGTCCACGAGATATGTGGAGGCGGTATATGGACGCAATGACTTTGGTTTAGCATTTTGGAAGACCTGATCTATTCATAACAATGACATGTAATCCTGATTGGGTGGAGATCCAACAAGAATTGGGCAAAGGCCAAACTCCTCAAGATAGGCCAAACTTGGTGAATAGGGTACAACAGCAACAACATACCCAGTAAAATCCCACTAGTGGGGTATGGGGAGAGTAGAGTGTACGCAAACCTTACCCCTACCCCAAAAAGGGTAGAGAGGATGTTTCTTCGAGACCTTCGGCTCAACAAGAGAGACAATAATATAAAAAAACAAAACAAAAGAAAAGGCATGTAATAACCAATATGCCAGAAAGAAAATAACAACAACGAATAAGTGAAAGGGCAATAACACAAAACTATGCAAAACAATAATGTGAACACAACATAGACCACTACAGACCTAAACAAAACTCCATCAGACTATCCGGTAGAAAGAGGGAAGAACTTACGACTACCCCCAAGCCTACCACACTAATGCTCGACCTCCACATGTTCCTATCAAGAGCCATGTCCTCGAAAATTTGAAGTCGCGCCATGTTCTGCCTGATCACCTCGCCCCAATACTTATTAGGCCTCCCTCTGCCTCTTCTCGTACCTGCCAAAGTCAACCTCTCACACCTCCTAACCGGTGCATCTAGGCTTCTCCTCTGCACATGTCCGAACCATCTAAGTCGCGCTTCCCGCATCTTGTCATCCACGGGAGACACTCCCACCCTCTCTCGAATATCTTCATTCCTAATCTTATCCAACCTAGTGTGACCACATATCCATCTCAACATCCTCAATTCTGCTACGTTCATCTTCTGGATATGCGAATTCTTGACTGGCCAACACTCAGCTCCATACAACATGGCCGGTCTAACCACCAGTATATAAAACTTACCTTTGAGTTTCAGTGACACATTCTTGTCACACAGGACTCCAGACGCTAACCTCCATTTCATCCACCCCACCCCAATACGGTGCGTAACATCCCCGTCGATCTCCCCATCTCCCTGGATAATTGACCCTAAGTACTTAAAACTTTCTCTCTTGAGGATGACCTGTGAGTCAAGCCTGACTTCCACATCCGCTTCCCCCTTACGTCACTGAACATACATTCCACATATTCCGTCTTAGTCCTACTCAACTTGAAACCTTTAGACTCCTGGGCCTGCCTCCATACCTCCAGTCTCCCATTCACGCCGCCTCGCATCTCATCAATCATAACTATATCATCAGTGAACAACATACACCATAGCACCTCTCCTTGGATATGGTGTGTCAGTGCGTCCTGCGCCAGAGAAAATAAGAATGGGCTGAGCGCAGATCCTTGGTGTAACCCCATAACAACTGGAAAAGGCTCTGAGTCACCTCCCACAGTCTTAACCTGAGTCATAGCTTCATCATACATATCCTTTATCAGCCTAATGTAAGCCACCGGCACACCTTTCACCTCCAGACACCTCCAAAGGACGTTCCTAGGAACCTTGTCATACGCCTTCTCTAGGTCAATAAACACCATATGCAGATCCCTCTTCCTATCCCTGTATAGTTCCACCAACCTCCTGATAAGGTGGATAGCTTCTGTAGTAGAATGACCCAACATGAACCCAAACTGGTTTTCCGATATAAACACCTCCCTTCTTATCCTCCCTTCCACCACCCTCTCCCACACTTTCATGGAATGACTTAGTAACTTGATACCCCTATAGTTGTTACAATTCTAGATATCCCCTTTGTTCTTGTACACCGAAACCATTGTACTCCACCTCCACTCATCAGGCATCCTCTTTGTCCTGAAGATAACATTAAACAACCCAGTCATCCACTCCAAGCCTGCTCTACCCGCATATCTCCAAAACTCTACAGGAATCTCGTCTGGTCCAGTCGCTTTGCCCCGAATCATCTTACCCATCGCACCCATGACCTACTCAACCTTAATACGCCTACAGTACTTAAAGTCTCGGTGACTCTCGGAGTGCCCCAATTTCCCAAACACAATGTTTCCACCCCCCCTCTTCATTCAGAAGTTTATGAAAGTATGACTGCCATCTTTACCTAATCTGGGCCTCTTCCATCAATACTCGACCGTCCTCGTCTTTTATTCACCTCACTTGATCCAGGCCGTGATCCTTCTTCTCTCTCGCCTTGGCCAATCGAAATTACTTCTTTTCCCCACCTTTGCCCCTAAGTTCCTCATAATGCCGACCACTATTTCTCTTTGTTTTACCTCAAGCATACATACCTGGAATATGCAATAAAAATAATTTTAATTTAAACTTTTAATTTCTTATGCATGTTAGTATTGAAGGAGAGCGCACCCATAATGCTACTCAGGAATCTAGACCCTTCAAATGGCTTATGTAATAGAACAAGAATGATATGCAGAGCCTTTGACAATAAAGTTTTACATGCAGAAATTATAATTGGTCATTGTGCAACAAAGAATGTGTTTATACCACGCATGCATCTATTCACACCGCTCGCGAATCATTCATGTGACACGGTTAAAATAAAAAGGTAATTAAAGTTGAAACTTTAAATCCTTAAAAATTCTCAACGTAATTCCATTTATACAAATAGCAAGTATCATCAAATAACGGTGTTCACAAGCATGATGTATGTCGCGCCCTCCTCTTTCCTCTCCTTTCAGATCGGTCAGGATTTTTGACATTATTGGGAAAACTCATTTCCTTTTGGGATAAGGGATGTGAAGGATTTGAAGAGTCGCCACCTAACAAATTAAGGTGCATTAGGGAACTTATTAAGGGTCACAATAAGACTAATTGAATAACTAGAGATTGGGTAAGGGCTTGAAATTACTCCAAGAGGAAGGTGTTAGGCACTCCTCAGAGTCCACAACTCTGGTTCCCGACCAAACAAACTTTGTGAATTCAAGCAAGTAGCAAATAGGGCAGTCAAAGTGTACACATGGAAACAAGTAATGGTTTTGAAAAGATTCGCAGTCTAAGCACACATATGTAATAAAGTTTTGAAAGATTTATGGTTTAAGAACACATATGTAGGGGATAGGGTAGCCCTAAGTTGTTTATCCTATAGGATCACATCAATGCAATGCCCGGTAATCACTCCTCAGTGAGGGGCTACACGTGGCATTAGCGCACCGGTCATCATATCGATATTTACCCTTTACCCCACCCCTTAGCGGTTATTAAGCGAGTTTGTTTAACGAACTCTAAGCGTGCTGTTACCCATCCCTTCCTTGTGGTCCTAGAGGAATTTAGGACCTCTAGATATAGGTAGTTCTAGACAGACCCTTAAGGTTTTAAAAAAAAAGATAAAATTCTAAGCGACAGGCAAGAACAAATAGGACTAATCAAATAAAAGCAGGAAAGCAATTATGAGGCCCAGATTTACCTCCACAAGTAATGCACATAATCAAAACGTGTCAAACACAAACAAGAGGCATTTTTTTAGACATGATCCTAAGACATGATATCTAAGTGAATATCAATGCACAAAAATATGCAGCTTTATTTCATAAACTCAGAAGCAGGGGCCTAATCAGTTTGCCTACTGATTTTTAAGCCTGTTAACCTTTAGACAGTTCAGAAGTTGTTTTACCTAAAAGCATGCTGTTCTAGTTGATACGAGAATGCAGAGATTGTTACTAGTTTTATCTAAAACAGGATAATCATATGTGAGATTGATTTGTTCCTCTTTTCATGAATCAGTAATTTAAACTAGGCGTGGCTAAGAAAATACGAACGAAATCGTAGAGCATGATATCTAATATGCACAGATAAATGCAGAATGGTTAACACATGATTTCGGAATGCACAGAATTCCTAAAGCATGATTTCTAAATGCACAAAGAGTTATAGGATGATTGAAACATGATTTTGAATGCACAAGAGTAACAACATTTATATTGATTTTATTATCCTAGGAGAAGGATTTATAAGTGGTAGGCATAAGCATAAATTAAGGACATGTTGTAAGTTAAAGCAGTAAACATGAAAGCCTTAAAGACATGATATCTAATGCATGTTTGGCATGGTTTGAATGAATATGTTGGTCCTAAGGATGGATTCTAATGCAGATATAGGGAATGTAAAAGCCTAAGGCATGATTTCTACCAAATGGTGGAATATATAACTAACCTCCCTATTTAACTAGCCAACCCCAATATCTGTTTACAATAATTATGACAAACCAACAACTGAATGAATTACATAAATAGATAGAAAAGAAGAAGTTAAACTATAGGGAGCCTGAAGTAGGCCCAAATGTACCAAACTTTCATAGCCTCAAATGCCCCAGTCATAGCCTTTCTCATGTCCGGGTGTGTCAGAGTTCCCTAAGGACCTCAAGGATCCCGTGCAGTTCTCATACCCAGATTTCATAACCAGAACTTAGTAAGTGTAGTGTGGAAGAGCCAGCTCCAGTGCATCAGAGTTCAGAGGGATCTCACAGGGATCCCAAAGCAGTCCCACACTGGAGGGGCAGAACTTAAGGACCTAAGAGTAGAGTGAGAGTGCTTGACATAGTTTTGAAAAGCTTTGGTATAAAACAGTATTGAAAAGACTCAGTTGAAGTTTATAAAAGTATGAAGTGGTTTAGTAGTAAAATAGTTTGAACAAGAGTAGGGTAATTAAACAAATAGTAGATCAACTACAGAACATAACAGGTTCAACAACACTCAAACAACAGTCCTTCACACAGGGGTAAGGGGGGTTGGATATAGATATAGCACCCAAGGTGGGCACATAACAAGCATAAGAATAGAAGTCTCAAGGAATAACAGACAATATGTCATGGGTTCCAGAATTGCTAATTGGGGACATAGTTTCATAGAATAAGAAGTGCTTAGGGACTTGTGGGATTGTAGATAACTAATGATGTAAACATAGTATAGGAATATGAATTTCAGAACAAACAATAGAAGACATAGTGGTATCAAACAGAATTGAGCATATAATCAGAACAACTTAAGGTAACAATTGCACAATAGGTGCATACCAGAAATAGGGAAATCATAGACAAGCATTCAAATACAGAGTAGAGTCACATGGAGACAGATTACACAGAAAGTAAACATGTTCATAAATAGGCTCATCCTAAAAGGGGTTAGAACATAACTAGTGTACTAAGTAAAACAAGTTAAACACATGTTGAGAAGCAAACAATAGACAAAAATAGATTAGTAAAATGATAAACTAACGCAGTAGAAGAATCACAATGGTTTTGGAACTTGAATTGAAATCAGAACATACCAGTAAAGAGAGTAAACACAAAGAGAAGAATAGGAGAGTGTAACAACTAGCCTTGGCTTGCAGCCGGCTAATTTAGTAACAATAACAAGTAATAAAGAAAGAAGAAGAGCTTTTGAGTGTATGAGAGATGTGAACTAATGTGGGTTCGTGTGTGTATGATACTGTGTAATGAGAGTACAAGAGAGAAATATATATAGTAGTTTGAAAGCTAGGTAAATAAGCTAAGAGTCAAACTGTTTAGTAATTATAGAACTCAGAATCAATTAGAGTAAAATCAGTCCAAGTCTTCCCTTAATTAAGGGAGTCATTTCAAACGGTAACAGACGGGAAACAAGTTAAGGAAATAAATCACATAGCTGAGCTATAACAATTAAGGAAAGAATTCAAACACTGTAGGTACATAGTAAGCAATTAGGGCTAGATACGTAAGGTCTAATTAAGGAAACAATCAGTAGGAACCAATTAATAATATAGTCAATCACATAATAAGGAAAGAAAATAATTTACAGGTTGTAAAACAGGAAAAGGTAACCGAAAATCAGTAAAGAGTATCAACAAAGGAAATCAGGGATTCAAATAAAATAGTACTGATTAAAGGAAATTACTGCAATTTTATGTGAATGAACGGAATAAACACAATGTAGGAAAGAAGAGACAAATCAGAAGCCCTAATAAGCATAATAGGGCAAAAATCACAGAGACTCATAACATATTCATGAGAAACAAGCATAAACACAAATCACATGAGCAAATCAGCAAAGACAAACTCAGAACCCAAAGCTAAGCCAAGAATTTAGGGGTTTTTAACATAGTTAATCATGTTAAAGGGAAAACCCAAATAAAACTGTTTAAACACAGTAACAATTATAGAATAACACTTAAAATCAAAGAAAATTCATTTTGAAGAGAAGTTTAGAAACCCTAGTTATGAAGATGAAGAGACACTTCGAAAATCAGAATGGTTTTCATAGAAAAATAGTAAAATATCTCAAATATACTCAGATCTATTATAGATCTAAAGATCCAAGAGATGAAGTTAGGGTTTTGAGAGAGATAACCCAGGGATAGAGAGATTCCGACTTAGAAGCCATAGATTTAGTAATAAAATAGGACGATCTTACTCAATCGAGCCATGGTGGCCTGAGAATGGTGAGAACAGGCCCAGGGGTGAGTGAACGGCCACTGGTCCCCTTGAGGACCTCAAGACAGCAAGAATCCTGGCCATAGGAGAGACAATAGGGATAGGCGTGGTGGTGAGCCACCATTATTAACGGCGAGCAAGCAATCGGGGAGGGGGGTTAGGGTTAGGCAGAGGGAGTTTTGAGAGAGACGGGGAGGGGTGACATCGAGTGAGTGAGGAGTGAATGAG
>MDKI01028111.1:0-16909 GCA_005239505.1 Nicotiana paniculata
TATTTTTTGTTTCTTCTAACAGTTCTTCTGATTTTCTGAGTTTTAACACAGAAGCGATAACAAATGTTTGAGTTTGTTCAAAATTCATAATGCTGCTTATTGTTTCCATTGCATCACTTCATATTTACCCAACACCATGGTGAGTACCTACAGAAACTAAAAGTGGAAAATTTGAAAGAATGAAATAGTCAAAAAAGAGGGAAAAAGAGTTTTCTTAAACAACCTTATTTCAAATGGAATGTTTATCCATCTCTCTGTCCATGTCAAAATAACGTCCACTTTATTAAAAGGGTAAGTTTCAGCCATATCATCTTCTACAGAATAGTCATACGTACATTGGCACATTCCGCTATCATATTCTTCGATAAAAAAAGTATCATCTTGGCATATTTTCCCTTTATTAAACAGTGAACATAGTACATTTTCAACTTTGCTTTTGATAATCATGCAAAGGCAAATAAAGACATTCAATTTGACAGGGAATATTAATTACAATAAGATTCTGATTGGAAGATGAAGGAAAACTTAATTAGATACATGTGCTGCATTATATCTTCCATCCTAAGAATGCAGTAGCTCAGTGTTGCGTGGAAATTGATTGCATATTTGTTGTTTAATATTAAGTATGCCTGATGCATTTATTCTTCATATCTGGTCACTGGTGAGTAGGTTTCTATCCATACAACTAACTCTCATCTCTAATTGAAGAGCAAACCATGCTTGTTGTTCACCTTTGGATGACTTTCTAAAGCATCCAATCGTAATTGACAATTCCTAACTGCTTATCTATTAGGAAGGCCACGCAAAAGGTGGGAAATATATAAATATTGGTTCATTCCACTCCAAGAGTAAAATGGATCTAGATTGCAAGTAATTAGAAAATTCAGGATACAACCCTTTTCACTTTAAGTTCTTAGTAATTATATGGTTATGTGGGGCTGTTATCTCCAAAACCCTAATTGGTACTTCTTTTAGTGATGAAGTTGAACAGGTAGATACTGGTAATTGCATTAATCAACTTCTTAGCGAAGCTGCTTGCTCTTGCTTTCTATGCTGCAGCTCATAATTGCCTGCTCAAAGGGAGGTACCAGTATCGAAGACCTGGCTGAAAAATTTCCTGACATGATTATAAAGGTTGCTTATGCTTCAACGTTCAAATCCAACCTTTTGCAATTTTGTTTCGTGCTATTTTTCTCAAGTAAAGTACTTTTTCATTCTGTAATTTGCAGGTTCCCATTGATGTATTTAGAGGAATCACTGACGAAGATGCTGCAAAGGTCGTCGATGGTTTGGCTCCTAAAGTAGCTGACAGAAATGATTCAATTGAACAAGTGAAAAAGTTATATAATATGTTCTGTGAATGTGACTGCACAATGTTAGAGGTAAGCAGTTCATGAATTCTTTAGGGCTTTCCTAGAGCCAACTGTTCCGCATGTTTAGAGTTTGTAGAAAACATGCCATTAGAAATTTTCTTTTCTCCCTGTCCCTAAATCTGTACCGGTCTTTATTGGATACTGGGCAGATCAACCCCCTTGCTGAAACATCTGATAACAAGTTGGTAGCTGCTGATGCTAAGCTCAATATTGATGATAATGCTTCTTACCGTCAAAAATAAATTTTTGCTCTCCGTGATTCATCACAAGAGGATCCTCGTGAGGTACTCCTTATACTTTCTTTTGATGATGACATGCTTCTTTGTCCTACGCAAGTATATACAAGTTTTCATTTTGGGGCTGACTGTTATTGTTTAACTCAGGTTGCTGCTGCAAAAGCTGATTTGAATTATATTGGCTTAGATGGAGAAATTGGTTGCATGGTGAATGGCGCTGGGTTGGCAATGGCTACCATGGATATAATTAAGCTTCATGGAGGGACTCCAGCCAACTTTCTTGATATTGGTGGTAATGCCTCTGAAGGACAAGTATGTCTAATTTCTTGGCAGTACATCTTGAAGAATGCTTGTGGTCATGTTTTCATGTTTTCCGGATATTGTGTTCTTTATAATAACTTAACACTTGTCTCTATAAATACTGATAATAAATCAACATTCATTCAGAGCAGAGGTTCAGTTTTTGGCTTTAAAATGTGATGATTTTCTTTCAAAAGTTTAAAATTTCTAAATACCTTTAACTTTTTCTCTTGTATTCGGAGTAGGTTGTGGAGGCTTTTAAAACTTTGACTTCAGATGAGAAGGTAAAAGCAATCCTGGTTAACATCTTCGGAGGAATAATGAAGTGTGATGTGATAGTCAGTGGTATTGTCAATGCGGCCAAACAGGTTAGTGTGTTTTAGCTTTGGTGATTGATCAGGGTTGTGTAGATCAAAGATGCATTCTCTTTCAAAACCAGCTTTTGGTGTCTGCCGTATTCTCGCCAGACATCGATAATGAATGGTCCTTTTTACTAAACCCCTTTTCCTGTTAATGATTTGTCTTTTCCGGAGTTCTTTTAGCTCACCCTTTTCCCCCTAACGAAGAAAAAAGAGAAAAATAGGAAATTAAAAACGTATAACTCCATCTATGACCTTGAGACTGCATGAAGCTTCATGCATATATGCTGATTCTTCCATTTTTTCTTAAGGTTCAGTTGAAAGTGCCAGTGGTTGTTCGTCTTGAGGGTACCAATGTTGAACAATGGAAGAGAATTCTAAAGGTAAATTCTGAATTTCATCCTCTAGGCAGGAACTTATTTTCTGCATTTGGCAGTTGCTAATTATTTTTTCCATTAGAGAACTCAGTCTCAAGTGGTAATTGCTTTCTGCCCTGGTTTGTCTGTGCAGGAAAGTGGAATGACCTTGATAACTGCCGAAGATTTAGATGATGCGGCTGAGAAAGCAGTAAAAGCAACTGCTAGTTGAGTGGAAACCACTTTTATAGTTTTATTTCATAGTCTCTCCCTTTTTGACAGGAAACATCTGAATGTATCCACATTTCGAGTGTACAAGAAGAAAATAGGGATTAAATTCTTCTTGATAAGACTTGAAATAAGCTTGATGTTATTCAGCTGTGACCTAACTATCGGTCCCGTTGATCCTTACCCCTTTGATTTTACCCTTTCTTTATTGGTGATTGTGTTGTTCCCAGCTTCTGGAACTTTGAGAGTATCCTAAAAATTACTGGCCCTTAGAACCATATTTTTTGTGGTCTTGTCGATAAACTTAGAATAAGCCTTTTAATATCTCCCAGTTAGCCATGGGAACAGTTATTAGACATGAGTAAAGTTGTTCAAATTGATTTGTTCCCTATCCAAGGAATTCTATTTGATGCGTCTAGGTAAATTGCTCCATTTACTTTATGAATAGGGCAAGCATCTTTTTAGTTTTTAGGCGTAATCCGAGTTTCGTGTGCTAGGCAGTGTTTGAATTTGCATGGAGGTGGATAGCTATCATTGAATGCAAAATGGTAACAGTTTGGTTGCATTTCTGTTTTCAGTGCATTGGTTGAAATTGGAAATGGTAAATTTTATTTTCTAGATAGGTTCACAAAGCTATTCTGGGGTGAGGGAAACAAATGTATGTCATTTACATGTCTGAAACTAGCTTTTCATTATACTTTGACTCTGCTATTCTCTTGGCAATGCAATAAGCAGTGGACTGTATAGTGATCATTGGGTTGACGCCAACTGCTGTAGGAAGCACACTTCCATCACATACATATAAGCCTTTTGCTTCCCAGCATTCTCCGTTCTCATCCACTGCTCCATCTTCCTCATTCGCCCCCATCTGACAGCTTCCCATTTGATGTGCAGAGCCATAGATTGCCCACTGTTCTCCTTTAGAGCTTGGCCCTCCAGTAGCTCCAACTGTGTCCAGAAACTCTTCCAACTCTTCATTCGTGATCCCTTTACAACTGATTTTCTGTCCGTCACTTCGATATGTTCCCACTTCAGCAGCTCCTGCTGCTACCAGGATCCTCAATGCCCTTCTTACACCTGCTTTGATATTCTCTTTATCAATTTCATCCAGTCTGTACTTTATCCTCCCTACCTTCTTTACTTCTCCTGAACCTTGATCTTTTGCCAATGCTAACAGAGTTGCTGTTCGCGAGTACTTTGTCATCCTCTCCTTCATATCCTGCCCTGAAGTCCATGGGAAAAAGCAGGCGAAAGTAGCAGGTCCCAGAGCTGTAGCTTCTATTATGGCCTGTGCATTAGTTTCTTCAGGGACCATCTTATGAATGGCTGTCATTATTCCTCCTTCATAATTCTTACCTTTGATTTCAGACATGGATTCGGGGAAGTATCCCCACGCCAAAAGAACAGGGTGGAGGTGGAGGTTTGTCCCAATGTTCTTGTTCTTCAGTCCACTGGAAATCAGTAAGGGAGGTGTCAAGAGAGATCCACAGGAAGAAATCGTGGTGCGAGCTTCAATATGCAGCTTCTTAGTGATCTTCTTGCTTTCAGTTGTCGCAATAACTCCAACACATCTTTTCCTCATCTTCTCATTCATGTCATCTTCCAGTATGAACCTTTCTGCAGTGCATCCAGTCAAAATAACGGCGCCTGCGTTAACAGCATCAACAAGCCAAGTGGTATCAGTCCCTTTCTTGTCTCCTGTTTTACAACCATAACCACAAGAACCACAATAATGATTCTCTGAGGAATTTCTTGGTATATTTTCCACCTTCAAACCAAGATTTTCACACCCTCTTCGTATTACTTGATTCTGAAGTCCTTCCTCGGAGCAATTCTCCGTCACACCAATCCGTTTGCAGACTGCATCCATGGCAGACTGATATTCAGAAGTTCCAAACCATGGAATCTTGTGCTTCACAGACCAGTCATTGACAACATCAGTTGGAGTTCTAATGGAAGCAGACCAGTTTACAGCAGATCCACCACCAACTGTCGTTCCAGCCATAAGCATTACTTTTCCATCATCAGTACTAAGCATTGCACCTAATTCATACAGTTCATTCAACGAAGGACCTTCAAGACCAGAATAATCTTGTTGCACAAAGTAATGACCTTTTTCGAGCACGACGACTTTGTGACCATTTTTTGCAAGGATTGCTGCTGCAACACCTCCTCCACATCCAGAACCAACAATCACAACATCACACCTTATCTTAAAGGTGTTGTCTTTTGTATCCTCAGTAAGAGGAACACCTTTCTTTGATAAGGATTCTTTCAAAGTTTCATCACTCTCATTTATGGTTTCCACAATCCCTTTTTCAAGCGGTCTTTCTTTATGGTTTTCAGATGGAGTCTGTCTTGTGTCTGGTTGATACCCAATTGCTTCCCATGCTGGATTCTTGTAATTTTCATCAGTCTGCACAGAACCAACCAACCAAGTATTATGCTTAGTGAAGAATAGTTCCAACATGTTACCATCAAAAGGCAACAAAGTGTAAAACCAATTAATCATTCATAAACAGAAACAAGTCCAATAATTGAGGCTTATCACTAATTTCATCCTTTTAGCCACATTCAGTTCCTTTTCTAGTTCTTTAAAAGATTAAGTAGGGCAGAGAGGAGCATTTTACCCAAGAGAAGAAGATGAAGAAACACATAATTTTGATCAATAAGAAAGTAATTCTTAGTGGAAGGAGAAAACTTTCTCTGGACCATCTTTGCAAAAGAGTTTCCCTTTGGTTTAAGGATAACTCAGAGAAGTTGTGAATAAAAGGCCATCTCTTGTCCAAGCATATACGTCCACAAAGCACAAGACTCCCTAATCTTGTTGATAACATAAACACAACTATCCTTATTATGAACATTGCCTCAGGCTTGCTCCTCTTCACCAGTAGCTCTGCAACCTATTCATAAACCAATACATTCAATAGCAAAGAACAATGTTTTATCAAAAACAGCATCTTGTTCATGAGACAGCAAAAAAAAAAAAATTACCTCATTGGGGAATGGAGGCTGAGAAGCAGAAGAAGAAAAGAAAGAATCTTGGTGATCATGATATGGGAGTGGAGGAATGAGAGTTTCACAAAAGGAAGCAATAGTTTGGATTTGAGAAGAAGAGAAGCCATGGCTATAAGGACTGCTAATTCTTCCACCTTTCAATGAAGTATGGGTCATCTTTTCTTTTTGTTTTGGTTTCTCTTCAGCTGTTGATGCTTTTATTTTACTCCCTCAGCTTTGTATTTATATCCATCCCACTCCTTATCCTTGTTGTTTTCTTACTTGTGCTTAAGATTTCTGTGGATTAGAATTAATATTATCATTGGTTTTGTCTAGGGGTGTACATGGACTGGGTTGGTTCGGGTTTTATCAAAATCAAATTAAACCAATTATATCGGTTTGGATTGGTTCGGTTTTATCGAGTTTTTTGTTACTTACATATTATTTCAATCTTAGTTTGTTAAATATTTGATAATTAAATATATATATATTTACTAAAAATATAAAAAATTAATAAACATATTATCAATTAAAATATTCTTATGAAATAATTCTTTTAGTAACACATAATTATTATTTTTTTAGTCGTCCGCCTCGTTGACCTTGATTGTTTATTTTATTAATTTCTATAGACTTGGCATCCCTTTCCTTCTAGACTATTAATTCGATGTTGGCATGGCATTAATGAAGAGGTTTCTGTCTCAATTTGTTTCAGATATATAATTCTTGCAATTTTTTATTATGAAAAATCTTTATGTTTCTAAGTTGTGACTTTCTGGTTTGTGTATGGGATAATGTCATCGATGAAAAAGAGATATATTTTCTCGAAGGTGAGGTTTGGTTTTGACATACGAAATTTTGTAAAGTTTTTTTAGGTTCCTGTAGGATTGGCATCCTATTCCTACTTGGCTATTAGTTGAAGTATTAGAATTGTAACCATCTACGTGTTTGAGTTACTATCTTCGAGATCATAGGGAAAACAAGAATATGTGTATTTTGGAGTTTTTCTCATTTTTAGTGAAATTTCAACAAAAAATTAGGAATTTGATAGAGAGTTACTGCTTTTATTGCGTGTATGGTGACATTTTAATAACCACTGAAAACTGTTTGTTTCTTCAACTTGTGTTGGAACTATTTGATTATAGCAAATTTAATTTGAGCAACTATCACTCGGTTCAAACTTCAAATTCCAATTCAATAATAGACCCAAATATTTATCTCTATTATTTTAATAAGGAAAAAACAAACAATCAATATCCCTTCACAGCCACAATGTATCGATCCCAAGACAAGAATTTCTAGCAATTTTCTTCTTCCAAAAGTTTGGGTAAAACTTATCCGCAACCAAATTTGTGTCAAGAAATGAAGAAATATTTCAGATTCCATAAAAACTTATTGTTAAGGAAAAGAAAACAAACTTGGCTTGAAAGAAGAATGTGAAATACGCAATTAATATAACCGTCGGTTTTAGTTTCAAACGAAACTCAACGATAATGTGAAATTTGGAATTTGCTCATTCCCCTTACGTAATATTGTTGCCATTTCAAAATCCAAATGTATACAGATGGCAATTTCAAAAACATAACTTCACATGGAAAAAATTATGGAATAGATTATATCCCTCTATTTTTAACTAGTTGTGACAGTAAAATAAATTCTTTCTTTTTTTTGGTAGGGAGGGTTTTTCTTGTTGCGCGGCACGAATATGAAGGGAGAATGACACAAATAAGATCATTTGGTGCCACCGTCGAAATTTTGACCCGATAGGGAAAAGTCCTGGGAAAATAGTCTCGGGTTAGAATATTAAAGCATAGTGGTAAGAAATTTTTGGGTAAGTCTTATGGTGATTCGTCAGATTTCTGACGGTTAACATAATTTAGCAAGTTGGGGTGATTGTCACAAAATTCTAATGATTGCACTATTTTTGTGCATTGGAATTATGGCACATATCAGATTTTTGACTGTTGCTATATATTTGAGCAGTTGGCCATAAAATTCTAACCAATCGCTAAAAATTTCACATTGTGGCTGAAAATTCTAGTGATTATTAGGACTTCTGATGCTTCAAAATTCTGTCCAGCGTGTTATAAAATTCTGATGTGGGGTAATTTTTAAAAAAAAATTCTTAACGGGGTCAACATATAAATAATAGGTTAGGGTCCATCCGGTGTCATTTCCAGGAATACGAAGAAGTCACGGACCTGAATGGGTCAAAATCTATCTCTAGAATACTCAAGTCAAATTGGCATTAGTAATCCCAGGCCGCCACGTGTCGCAGTGATCTAAGAAACAATGAACGACGTGGTCAAAGAGTCTGCAAGGGCTGAAGTCGAGGAGTCATCAATGATCGAGGCCTAGGTCGAATATCCTTGACAAAGTTATAACAGCTAGTTTCAAGATAGGACATTAAAGAGAATATTCTAGTGGATATTCTCTGCATTTGTACTATTATGATTTCTAGAAACATGTTCCCTATAAATAGAAAGACACACAATGGTAGGGGACATGAGATATTCATTTGTAAAATACACTTTGACGTTAAGGAAGAATCTGGTCTTATTGCAAGCCTACAAACACAACATTTTCTCTAAGATTCTTGTCCACACTTTTTCACTAGATCCGAGAATAACTCGGATATTCAAAGGCTTATCCATCATTCATCATTATGAGAAAGAAGATCCATTGACTTCATCCTTTCTCGTTTGCTCATTCGTTCTATTTACATAAATGTCATTTATTGTTATTCATCATTATTTAATGCTACGTTACTTTTGTTTGGGTTCTTAAATGTTGGTTATTGTACACCATCATAGCGTTTGAAATAGATCTACGTGCTATTTATCACACTACCGAGAATTTCGTCTTTAGAATATTATTATTAACCAAGATTAACCCTCATTTGTATAAATTTAGTTAGTTGAACAAAGATCTATATTTTTGGTCAAACAGTTTGACGTCGTATGTGGGGATTTCTTAGTTAATATTTTAGTTTCCTTTAGATCTACAGCTAACGCAATTCACTAACCTCACAAACCCCAAGATCTTTTTTTTTGTATGTACAAAAATCTACATGGCAGGTAATCAAGGAGAAAGGACAAAAGTAACAGGTGATTTCCCTAGCAACCTCATGGATGTTATCAACGAGAGCTATGAAACAGTAGGCGAGGACGTGACGCTCAACGGTTTCCCCTAAGTGCGAGATGTCCCTTTCCTCCCATTGTAGCATAACAAAAAATAGCGAAAAAGGGGCTTCCATATCTGCAGAAGAAGGAACACCCCCAGCTGTTAAAAATCTCCTCGAAGCAAGGCTGACCGACACGCTAGTGAGCATGCTCAATAAGCCCCGTCCAGGTATAAACACAGAAACCGCAAGAGCTTGCATGCTACAACGAGCAGACGAACAGTGCAACCGACCAAATCCTCCGACAACATGTATAACTCACAATATTACTAACAGTGCAGGTGACAGGGCCTGCACGCCGTTCTAAAGAGGATGAAAGAAATGGAGAATGAAAACAAGCACCCCGAGGCCGGATGAAAGAACACCAAGAACGAGTTGACAAGATACCAGACGCTCTTAAGTTGTTGCCAAAAGGGGACGTTGGCATGTTCGTTGTTACACCGCATGTTTTCGTACGCAAAAGTACGTCGTAAGTCAATTGATGTAAGCTCAGAAATGAGATCATCTTTGGAAGTATATAAAGCAAGTTAATCATGTTACCTCGGAGGTGAAAAATACTGAAGATCATGAATAACAAGTACAAAGAGGGTTGGAAGGTTCAGAAGCTAAAGTATTTGAAGAAAATAGTGTTTCATCGAAAGTCGTCAAGTTGGGAATCTTATAACATGTACTTTTAGGGCATGAAAAACTTGGTATCAGAGCCAGGTTTTGATCTTGTACTGCAAAATAATCTCTCATAGTTGAAGTAAAGGAGAGGCAATACGAGGACCCAGAGCTAGTCGAGTTGAGAGAGAGGTTTCCACAACAGAAGAAGCCGTAGTTAGAACTCAAGGGAGATGGGGTTATCAGATACAGGGGTCGTTTGTGTGTTCCATATGTAGCAGGGTTACGAGACAGGATTATGTCAGAGGAACATTATTCGCGGTACCCTACTGATACTGACTCAATTTTCTCAATATAATAAGTAAAATAGTTATCCGGCCCTATAAGGCTCGGTATACATATATAAATGCTCTGTCGTAGTAGGCTCGCTCATATGCGCTCGTCCATACTAGGCTTTGTATCTCGACCAACTGGGCTCGCTCATAGGCGCTTGGACACAGTAGGCTCGGTATATAACTTACCATCTGATCAGAGGTTGCCCAATAAGGGCCTGCCCATTGATTATAGCTCGATGGTAATGAAAATACTATAATACTGTATATATAGACTTTTTGCTCTCTTGACTGAAAAAAGAAATACTCAATTGAATATGAAGTCCCGATAAGGAGAATATTATAACTTACAAGACTAGAAAAATATACGTTTGTTCCACCTCCACCATTTATGCTCCTCTTACTTCCCATTTTAATTCTGTTTCTTCTTATGTTCTTTGATTTTATGCATAATTCTTCCAATCTTAGAAATGTTTCTTATACATATGTACCATCACCTTAGATTTTTGGGTTACACGAATTAATTATTGAGTTTCTTTAGTTTCTTTTTTTTTTTACCTAACCAACAATATAATGTAGAGTTGCTTATTTACATCTTAGTTTGTATTTTTTTTTAACTGTTAGTACCAAATACTTCCTGCTTTCAGGCATATGTAAGAGAAATCGGGATATGATTTTTTCTTTATGTCTCCTTATCAAACTCGTGTAATTTACGAGATCATGCAAAATGAAGGAAGAGTTTAGCCTTAGCATACCTGGAGTAGGGGAAAATCCGTATGATGTTCTTAAAAAAAGTTGCACCATACTCCTTTAGAACAACAAATTTTTATGTTGCTAAAGTTTCAAGAGGTCACGTTGCAAAGTTATAAGATTTGCTAAAAAAAAAAAATTAATTCGTGTACCCTTTATCCTTCATGGCACTTACTTATTGGTTGTTATAAATAGCATAAATACACTAACCTCGAGATAATTTCATTCCCGAGTCTATGTTAATTAACTGAAGACAAAATTTTAGCGTACAAGAAACGCGAGATGTAGCATCCTTCCCTCCTTAGAAACATTCGTCCTCGAATGTTTACTCTTAGATACCTTTGGGGTGAGACTAGGGTGATTAACATGATAAGGAGATTATGTTATGATTTATATTAGTCGTTATGATAGTCGTATGTTATGTTTTGAATTCAAGCGAGTTGTAGAACAAAAGTCGATGAAAGTCATCACAAGTTATGTTCATAAGTTTTACTGAAATTTAGAGTCAAATGTAATTGCAATTTTCTCCCAATATACTTAGAGTTATGAGGTGTTCCACCCATAAAATTGAAGATGTATGAGTCTAGTTTCCAACAGATTAAACCGTTCATTGATAACACATTGGAATACAGAGATATGTAGATTGGTAGGTGACAAGTAGGTGCATCACCTACTTGCCAAAAGGAGATGCCTCAATTAAAAGCTCCAAGGTCGGAAAAAGAGCCCTTTTAAGGGCTGATTTCCTTCAGATATTACACTCATCATAGATAAAAAAAAAAATCAGAAGTACACCCCAGCAAAATGCTCCAAAAAATTCAAGACAAAACCCTAAATAGTTTTCTCTTCTTTTCAAGTTCTAGTTAGAGAAAAACCTAGAGTTTGAAGAATCAAGACAGGAGCTGAGTTATCCAACAAATAAAATAAGTTTACTGATCTCTTTCATCAATTTTTTCTGCTGTAAAATCATGGTAAATCGTTCTACACTTGTAAAAACTCACGGGACGGTGATTGGAAGTCGTGAGTTCGAGTTATTCACTTGTAGTGGACTGTTTTATGGACTGTTTTGTGTTGCTATTGAGCTGCATGTTTTACTATTATTTTGTGGAGTATTGGAGGAGGAATGGTGTGGAGAAACAGCACATAAAATAAGGGTGGTGGTCTGGTTGTTCGTCGTAACATTTTTGGATCATTTAACACTACTACGGTGGTCGTTTTGTTTACGAAGAGATTGGGGTGTGTTGGGCTGTTTTGCAGTATTTTATGGGGAATATAAGTCTAGAAAATGATGTATATATGTTTTTGTTGTTGTGTTCTTGTGTTGTTGGTGTTATCTTGAATTTGGAGGAAGTAAGGATTATAGGGGAGATGCTACCCGTTTTAATACAAAATAAGTGTGTCGTTCATTGTGGGATAGTTGTACCTTTCGTAACTTAGTGATAGTATTTTTATCGTTGTTGTAGATTAAGGTGCAAAGAGGCGAGTTCAACTTGGTGATTGGTAATATTGTGACAAGGTATGTTAAAGTTAAACCTTTCCTTCATTTTGGCATGATCCAGTAACTACATGTGTTTGATAACGAGACATAAAGAGAAGTTCATATTCCTGAATTTATGTACATTTGTCTAGTCTCGTAAGTTACAGCATTCTCCCATATCGAAACTTCATATCCAGTTTGGTTTTGTCTTATGTAGCCAAGAGAGCAAAAAATCTATATATATATATATATATATATATATATATATATATATTACAGTATTCTCACCACCATCGAGCTATAATTGATGGGCAGGCCCTGGGCAACCACTGATAAGATAGTGAGTTATATACCGAGCCTACTGTGGCTGAGCGCCTATGAGCGAGCCCAGAATGGCCGAGATACAGAGCCTAGTATGGTCGAGCGTCTATGAGCGAGCCTACTACAGCAGAGCAGTTACACATACCGAGCCTTATAAGGTCGGACAACTATTTTACTTACTATATTGAGAGAGTTGAGTCAGTATCAACAGGTAAGTATATCTTCATATTGTCTTTGACTCCCAGTTACTTTCAGTTATTATATTATTAGTTCAGTTTCAGCTTTCAGTTATTTTGTTACCTTACATACTCGATACATTATTTAGTATTGACGTCCCTTTTGCCGGGGACGCTGCATTTCATGCTTGTAGGTCCTCATTGACAGTTGGACAGACCCTCCCAACAGACAGAGTCAAACATCAGCTTGGTTGGTAAGCTCCACTTCCTCGGAGTTACCAGGTCTAGACCTTGGAGTCCATTTTTATATATACAAATTTGATGGGTAGGCCGAGGCCCTGTCCCGACCATGGTACAGTTCAGTTATCTTTAGAGGCTTGTAGATGAGTCTTGTATATTTTGTATAGCAGTAGATGTTCATGGCGACTTCGTCGTCCTGCACATTTATATATATAAGCTTTTGGGTATGTTTACCCCTCATATGAGAGAGATGTTATTTTAAGATGATTTAGAATATGGCTTCATCGTCCTAAGTTGAGGGTTACCCCTCTAGAGTCCACAGTTACAGAGTGGTACGCTTGTCCCGAGTATGGCACCGGGTGCCGGCCACACCTCTTCAAGTTGTGGATGTGAATTCCACCTATGTGGAAGGGAGGTTATGAAAGAGACATAATATAGGATGCGAGATCTAATGGTAAGTAAGGTAAAGGTGACGAAGGTATGAGATACTCAGGTGCAAAAGCTTGGTAATAGTCCAGACTTAAGATAGAGGGCTAGAAACATCGTGATTCAGTATCCATAAATGATAGTTGTGTCATTACTAGAATATCTTCCACCCTGTGGTTTCCAGGTACTAAGAGGTCTAGTTAAGAGAGTACAGAAGAGCTAGAGATAGCGTGATGTTTTGATTGAGGTTCCAGAATAACATAAGGAAATGTATGGTTCTAGAAAGTGAAAGGAAGGTTGTGAGTACCATAAATAGATATGTGTAGGTCGCAAGCTAAAGTATGGTAGAGCAACAAGGTTGTAGGTGGACAGGAGTAAGTCCTCGGGATTAAACCCATCACAACAAGAGAGCTGATGGTTTCCATAAGTTATAGAAAGCTCAGTATAGCACGAGTGAACTCAGAGGAGTTTAAGACTATGAGAATTTAGAAGAGAATGGATTTCATGAATTGCACATGATTAGAATACCCCCATGAGATGAATCACGTTGGGATGCTATGAAATATAGTTATTTAAGTATATTATCGCCCCTAAGCGGATCAAGAAAATCACTTAAGATGTTCCCCGACGAGACGGGAGCCCTAGTGAGTATTACGTAAGAGGTTTCAAGTTATGAGTAGTAGATTAAGATAAACATTAAGTTGAATCAACGATGGATGTATAAAAGTTAAAAAGTATGAGAGGATATTAGGTTGTCATTCTTAAGATGAACAATAATGAAGAAGTATTAAAGGATTTACATTTATACATATAGGTTAAGCTACGAGAGAGTAACCTAAAGTTGGGTAGCAAACCTCGGTAATAACAAACTGAAGTAAGTGTTATGGTATAATATGACCTACCTAGATGTAGTAAATCGATAAGGATAGGTAAATGAGGCTATGAAAGAAAAGATAGCAATAGTCATAAGTTCAACAAAGTACCACGCGAAGGACTTCAGTACACCTACAAATGCCTAGAAGGACAACTTGTCATAGTTCTCTATATATTCATAAAGTGGGCCTAGAGATTAGCTAAAAGATGGAGGAAAAATGAGAGAAGAGTTTCATAGGCGAACATACAAGGACATAGTCGTACAGGCTGCATGATAGAAGGAAGCAATAATTACGAGATCGGAAGAATTCCGACCACAAGTCGTGGTGTGAGAAAAAGACCTAAAGGGGGGAATGCTCTGGCCGTTGGATTTATCCACAGAACAGTTGCCTAAATGTAAAAGGAAGCAGTTAAGTATTCGTAAGAGCTATAGGTTATGAAGCTGATAAGTACATCAGTCGACATTCAAGGACGAATGTTCCAAATGGGGGAATGATGTTACACCCCATGTTTTCGTATGCAAAAGTACGTCGTAAGTCAATTGATGTAAGCTCAGAAATGAGATCATCTTTGGAAGTATATAAAGCAAGTTAATCATGTTACCTCGGAGGTGAAAAATATTGAAGATCATGAACAACAAGTACAAAGAGGGTTGGAAGGTTCAGAAGCTAAAGGATTTGAAGAAAACAGTGTTTCGTCGAAAGTCGTCAAGTTGGAAATCTTATAACATGTACTTTTGGGGCGTGACATTCATAGAGAAGTCTTACAACAACGAAGAATCCCTGCACGCCATACCAAAGACCTTCAAAATACCGTCCTACCTCAAGATATACGACGGAACGACCGATCCCGAGAATTATGTGACCCATTACGTCACCGCCGTGAAAGGAAACAACCTCGCCAAGGAAAAAATGTCCTATATTTTGTTGAAGAAGTTTGGCAAAACCTTATGGGAGGGGAATTAATATGGTACTCACAGCTACCAGCTCGCTCCATAGAAATTTTCGAGTAAATAGTCGATAAGTTCGTAACTGCCCATGCCAGAGCCAAGAAAGTCGAAGCAAGAGTAAACGACATATTCGTTGTCAAGCAGTCCTTGGGAGAGGGACTGAGGCACTTCCTCACCTGATTCAAGAGAGTAAGGATGAATCAGCTGAATGTGTCTGAAGGGATGACAGTTGTAGCTTTCCAGAACGGGTTGAGTAGAGATGGTTCGAGAGCAACAAGAAAACTGTTGAGCCGATTGATGAAATATCCTCCAACCAATTGGGACGAAATCCATAATTCTTATTGTGCCGAGGTCCGAGCAGATGAGAAAGACCTCAACGGACCAACTCATCGGCTAATCTCGATACAAACTGAATCCAAAAAAGAACGAAGAGACACCATCGGGAGGGATCCCCCGGTCTCGCGACCCAACAGGGGAAGACACCGGCCATACATCAGGCCGACCCCCGCACCTTCCCTCTGTTATGAAGAAGTTCCATCCAGGCCAAGGACAAGGACTCCGGAACGGTAGAAGTATGCCCCCCTTATTAGTTATTATCTACTCTCAATTTTTGTAAATGAATAATGCTATTTAAGTTATCATAAATTGTAAAAAATTATATTGATTTTTGCGTGGAGATTAATTTATGAGTAACCAATGTGTTAAACGAGTCCCCCATATTATGAATTGACATTTGGAATTTGCATTTGCATCACATCATACTTCTGCCATTTCAAGAAAAAAATTGTCACATCCGAATTTTCTAATCATTTCAAGAAAAAAACGGTCAAAGCAAAAATTATTAGATTCATTTGAATTCGTAACTGATACTTTTGCCCGCCCCGGTTCAAATTATAAGCCCATATTATAATCTTGTAAAATAAGAAAAGAAAAGAAAAGGACGAAAGCCTCCTATGGGGACAAGCGTATTTTTTTTTTCCTTGTACTCCCTCCGTCCAAAAAAATGATATTTTTCAGTTTTCAATAGTCAAACTTCTTAATTTTGATAGTAAATTTGGACATAGATTCTTGGAGTTTTTTGAAATAAAATTTACACATCTAGAAACTATATAAAAAGGAGTATTATAAGTTATAATAATTAACAATTCAAAATATTTAAAAGGCATTTGACTTATTATACTCATACCTCATCTTAATTATTAAATTTGTAATTAAATATCATGATATATAATAAATATTCTAATACAAAAATAAAATCTAAGCAAAAAAAGATTAGATTCATTCGAATTCATATCTGATACTCTAGCTCCGTCCTTAATCTTATGAAAGAAGAAAAGAAAAAAAACAAGACGAATGTACACTGTATACATCTATAGATAAAGGTTTTGAGAAGTATCAATATTTGAAACTATAAGTTATTCAATTTCACTACAACTTTTACAACTACAAGTTAAATTAATATTTTAAATTTCATATTGAATATACTAAATGAAAAGCAAGAAGTTAGAGATGACGTGAAATCAATGAGGAGAAAAAGATAGCTGAAATATCCAAAAATTGACAATTGTATACTATATGCATTGAAGGTTTGTTAGCGTCCATCAACCAGTAGAGAGACCAGGTCCTCTAGTAGTTTCCACAGAACTACGTGCTAAAAAACGAGTAAAGAGATAAGGGATTTTTACGTGGAAAAATCCCTCTTAAGGGGACAAAAACCACGACCTACTCTTGTAGG
>ML320731.1:4831-24293 GCA_005239505.1 Nicotiana paniculata
ACAAACACACACAACACTACGCGATCGCGGGGCAACCAATGCAATCGCGTAGTGTAAAAATCTCAGACACCAGAAACATCATTTGAACACCAGATTTTCAACCTTTAAGCACCCCAACACCTACCCGAAACTCGCCCGAGCCCTCGGGGATCAAAACCAAATATACACACAACTCAAAATCATCCTACAAACTTATTCGAGTAATTAAACCACCAAAATAACATCAAAAACAATGAATTAAACTCAAAAATCCATAGAATTTCCTCAAACTTCATAAACTATCAAATTTTCCATTTTTATCCAAAACACGTCAAACCAAGTCCGTTTCTTACCAAATTTTACAATAACTCACATAATACATATTGAACCTATTCCGGGCTCCGGAACCATAATACGGGCTCGGTAACATAGATCTCACATCAAAGTTCATTTTCAAAAGTCTTTATTATTTTGGGAAAATAATTTTCTTTAAACATTCATTTCTCGGACTTGGGACCTCGGAATTCGATTCCGGGCATATGCCCAGGTCCCATATTTTCCTACGGACCCTCCGGGACCATCAAATCATGGGTCCGGGTCCTTTTACCAAAAATATTGACCAAAGTCAACTTTATTCAATTATTTATAATAAATTAACTGTTTAGCACATTTCCACATACAAGGCTTCCCGGCTACGCGCCTGGGCTGCATACGCACATCGAGATGAGATTAACGAAGGCTTTCGGGGCCTCGAAACACAGTTTTTAGCTAAATTTACACAGGATAACCTTTTGGGTCATCACAATCTCCACCTCTAAAACAACTGTTCGTCCTCGAATGGACATAGAAAGGTACCTGAATCGGGAAAAAGTGGGGATATCGGCTCCGCATATCGGGCTCGAATTCCCAAGTATCTGCCTCAACAGGCTGACCTTTCCACTGAACACGAACCGAAGGATAACTCTTCGATCTCAATTGTCGCGCCTGCCAGTCTAATATGGATACCGGCTCCTCCTCATAAGACAAATCCTTGTCCAATTGGACACCACTGAAGTCAAGTACATGAGATGGATCCACAATATACCTCTGGAGCATAGATACGTGAAATATCGGATGCACGGCTGACAAACTAGGTGGCAAGGCAAGTCTGTAGGCCACCTCTCCTACCTTATCCAGTACCTCAAATGGACTAATGTACCTAGGGCTCAACTTGCCCTTCTTCCCGAACCTCATCACGCCTTCATAGGCGACACCCGAAGAAATACCTAGTCTCCTATCATAAATGCCAAATCTCGAACTCTGCAATCCGCATAACTCTTCTGCCTGGACTGAGCTATACGAAGTCTATCCTGAATGATTTTCACCTTGTCCAAGGCATCCTGGACTAACTCAGAACCCAACAATCTAGCTTCTCCCGGCTCAAACCATCTGGTTGGAGACCGACACCTCCTACCATACAACGCTTCATACGGAGCCATCTGAATGCTCAACTGATAGTTGTTGTTGTAGGAAAACTCAGCTAAAGGCAAGAACTGGTCCCATGAACCACCAAAGTCAATGACACAAGCTCGCAATATATCCTCCAAAATCTGAATAGTACGCTCGGACTGCCCGTCCGTCTGAGGATGAAATGTTGTGCTCAAATCAATCTGTGTGCCCAACTCTCGCTGAAATACTCTCCAGAAATAGGAGGTAAACTGAGTACCTCGGTCTGATACAATGGATATGGGCAAACTATGCAATCTAACAAACTCTCTCATATAGATCCTTGACAACTTCTCTACTGAATACGAAACTGATACTAGGATGAAGCTCGCTGACTTGGTCAGCCTATCCACAACGACCCATACTCCATCAAACATCCTCTGAGTCCGTGGGAGTCCAACTACAAAGTCCATGGTGATACGCTCCCACTTCCACTCGGGAAGCTAAATCTGCTGCATCAAACCATCGGGTCTCTGGTGCTCGTACATAACCTGCTGACAGTTCAAGCACCGAGCTACATAAGCTACAATATCCTTCTTCATCCTCTGCCACCAATAATGCTGCCGCAAGTCCTCGTACATCTTTGCGGCACCCGGATGAATAGAATACCGGGAACTATGGGCCTCTTGAAGTATAACCCACGAATACCATCCACATCAGGTACACAAATACGACCCTGCATACTCAAAACTCCCTCATCATCAACCGTAACCTGCTTGGCAGCTCCGTGCCTGACTCTATCTCTAAGAACACATAAATGGGGATCATCATACTGCATGGCCCGAATACGGTCATACAATGAAGAACGGGACACGGTATGGGCCAAAACACTGCCAGTCTCAGAAACCTCCAATCTCACAAATCGGTTGGCTAAAGCCTGAACATCCAAAGCAAGAGGTCGTTCTCCGACTGATAAATAGGCAAAACTACCTATACTGGCTGACTTCCGGCTCAAAGCATTGGCCACCATATTGGCCTTCCCCATATCATAAAGAATGTTAATATCATAATCCTTCAGCAACTCTAACCATCTCCTCTGCCTCATGTTCAACTCCTTCTGTTTGAATAGATATTGTAAGCTCTTATGATCCGTGAACACCTCACAGGCACACCATACAAATAATGCCTCCAAATCTTCAATGCATGCACAATCGCTGCTAACTCCAAGTCATGAACTGGATAGATCTTCTCATGAACCTTCAATCGACGAGAAGCATAGGCTATAACCTTACCATCCTGCATCAACACTGCACCAAGCCCAACCCGTGAAGCATCACAATACACGGTATACGGTCGTGAACCTGTGGGCAGAACTAACATTGGTGACGTGGTCAAGGCTGTCTTGAGCTTCTGAAAGCTCGCCTCACACTCATCCGACCACCTGAACTGAGCACTCTTCTGAGTCAACCTGGTCATCGGGGATGCAATGGATGAAAATCCCTCCACAAACCGGCGATAATATCCTGCTAAGCCCAAGAAACTCTGGATCTCTGTAGCTGAGGTGGGTCTAGGCCAATCTCTGACTGTTGAAATCTTCTTGGGATCCACCTGAACACCCTCTGACGATACCACATGGCCTAGAAATGCAATTGAACTCAACCATAACTCACACTTGGAAAATTTGGCATACAACAGACTATCCCTCAAAGTTTGGAGGACAAATCTAAGGTACTGCTCATGCTCCTCTCAGCTGTGAGAGTATATCAATATATCATCAATGAAAACAATAACGAACAAGTCCAAATAAGGCCTGCACACTCGGTTCATCAACTCCATAAAAGCAGCGGGGGCATTTGTCAGCCCAAATCACATCACCAAGAACTCATAATGCCCATAACGGGTGCGAAAGGTTGTCTTAGGGACATCAGACGCCCTAATCCTTAGCTGATGGTAGCCAGATCTCAAGTCTATCTTGGAGAACACTGTAGACCCCTGAAGCTGGTCAAATAGATCATCAATCCTCGACAAAGGATATTTGTTCTTAATAGTAACCTTGTTCAACTGCCGGTAGTCAATACACATCCTCATCGAGCCATCTTTCTTATTGACAAACAATAATGGGGCACCCCAAGGAGAAACACTAGGACTATTGAAGCCTTTATCCAACAAATCCTGCAACTGATCCATCAACTCCTTCAACTCTGGCGGGGCCATACGATTTGGTGGTGTAGAAATAGGTTGGGTGCCCTGAGCTAACTCAATACAAAAATCAATATCCTTGTCAGGTGGCATACCTGGCAGGTCAACAGGGAATACCTCTGAAAACTCACGAACCACGGGCACAGACTCTAGGGAAGGAACCTCGGCGCTAGAATCACGAACATAGGCCAGATAGGCCAAACAAACCCTTCTCAACCATGCACTGAGCCTTCATATAAGAAATAACTCTACTAGAAGAATGACTAGGAGTCCCCCTCCGCTCCAAACGAGGTACCCCTGGCAAGGCCAAGGTCACTGTCTTGGCATGACATTCCAAAATAGCATAATAGGGGGATAACCAATCCATCCCCATTATAACATCAAAGTCAACCATATCAAGTGTCGCACCTCCTTTTCCACCGGTGTAAGGGTAATAAGGGAGTTTTTCCACTTTGAGTGACATTATTCGATTTTGGGATTATTTATTGTTTCTCAGAGTCGCCACCTGAATTTTTTTTAAGATGTTCCGGGACACCATTTGAAATCCCAAACCGAGGAAATTTTTGATTCTGTTTTGATTTGTCTGCGACCAGAAATCCGAGTAAGGAATTTTGTTAACCCAGGAGAAGGTGTTAGGCATTCCAGAGTTCCGTGGTTCTAGCACGGTCGCTTAACTATTAATATTTGACCTAATTATCTAATTATTTATATATTTTAAACCTATTGTGCTTTTTATCCCTTTTCAACTTTTTAGCCGCTTTTGATATTTATGGATTTTATCTTGAAACAAGTCACGATGGCGTGCACTTGTTTGTTTTTGGACATATTGCAATTACGCCACATGAAATGCACCCGTAATTTCAACACACGATTTTAATATAATTTGAAGTTGAAGACGGGGACATGAGTTGTCGCACCCGAGTGTAGATTACGTAGTCAGGACTATGGTCGTGACGGTTTTATAGTGCCTATTTGAGGCGATATTTGATTATTCTTTATGTTTTCTATTTGAAGGAACATTTTAGTTTTAAAATCAATTAGGGCGTTTTATGGATTTATCTTGGACAAGTTATGATGATGTACACTTGTTGTTTTTGAACACATGGTAATCATGTCACATGAAATGCACCCGTGGTTGCTATATGCGCTTTATTAGTTGTTTGCAGTGAGGATCGAGGGCATAAGTTGCTACTCCCGAATGTAGTTTAAGGTAACTTTTGAAGTCATGATCGATTTTTATATCAGATTTCGAACCAAAAGTAACATCTTGCCTATAATATCATCTAAAAATGGTGTACATTAGTCTAAAGACAGCGTTTTATGGGCTATGGCCTCATTTATCCCCGTTTGTAACACCTTGGGCCATCCTAGTTGTGACTATTTTTTGCAAGAGGAATATTAGTTAGGAAATTCGGTTCTCCATAAATCTTAAAGGCTTCTACATTCTAATATGCTAAATGGTATCGAATATGTTCATTGAGAAACACATCATATATACACAAACATAGAAAACACATTATCTACTGATTTTCTTCTTTGAATTTGGTAAGCTAGAATCACTTTATTTCCTGGGCCTTTGTAATTTTCTGAAATAACATAAACTCAGGCAGATTTGTTAATAATAACTTAGCCCCGTGTTTCTAAGACTATAACGTATTCGAAGTGTTCCCATGTTCATTTTCAGAAGACATTTTTTCGAGATATGAAATGAACTGGAAATAATCTTACTGATTTCTACTTGTATTGAAAACGACTGATTTTTGAAACGAATGCTTTCTAAAAAAATTTCAGTAAATATTCATTCAAAGTTTTATGCAGGCTGATTTAAGAAAATGCAGGTTCTTCTTTTGATTAAACACCTATCAGCACCGTATTACTTCTTATATTAGGACTAGATTAGAAATTCCAAGGGATTGCCTTAGAGGTCAGCATGAACAGTATATATTAAAAAGGGTGAAAATAAATACACAGTCCCATATTAAATTACAAAGTCCCAGAATGAATAATTACAGTTTTTCTTTATACAGAAACAAACAATATACAACCTCTGTAAGAATACAGTTTTGAATAAAAAATCCTAATGGGTTGCTTCTCATCCGGATACTTTACACTTGCAACTCTTCTTTTGTAGTTTCTAATTATCTCAATGTAGATGTATAATGCATCTATTAGAGCAAATTTGACCATGACGGGGGTCAGACTTAACTCTATTGATGTGAGATTTTATGATACCAAAGCGAAAACTTTGTCCATTTGCTGAAAAGAATCTAACCATGGAAGGGGTCAGATTCATTCTAATGATGCCACCCTTTTTGACCCTTACAGTCATATCCATATTTCAGCAAGTATTCATTCGAATACTTTGACTGCTCTTGGCTTTTTAGAGAATGAATCAGGCCATTTATGGGCTTGGATTCTTGGCTCTAAAGGCCTTCTTGACTACCTACTTTATACCCTTTGAAGGGTAAATTTCAGCCATTTATACTATTTTTGTGCACTATCATGGGGTGAATTTGACCATTAACCAGTCAAATTCATCTACCCTAGTGCTAATACTAACCTATCTAGAGATTTGCTTGTTGAATCTCTTTATTGACCAAAGAGACTCAATTGAAAGCATATTTTCTGCACACTTATAGGGAGAGCTTGATCATAAAGAAGGTCAGATTCTTCACCTTAGTGCAGCCTTATTTTTTAGTATGGAACTATGAATATTTACCATATTTTTGGCCTGAAATGCACAGAATATTTCAGCAAAGAAAATACCAACAATAAGACAATATCTATCACATTCACAGGTTCATTAATATGCTAATAAACACCTATACAGTCGCATTTACATAAAGCAGAAGAGATAACCTCATTCATCAATGACAACTAGTTTAAAGCAGGGAGAAGAAGAAGAAGAAGAAGAAGATTCCAGTTCAAGAAATTTCATTAAGAAAAGATGAGTTAATACATACTTTTTTAAGAGTAAAAGCAACAAAAATTTTACCAAATAAAGGTCAAATGCTAAAAACTGGAGATCAACACAGTAACTAACAGGAAAACAAAAACCAGCAGTAGAGAAACCCAGATAGTGAGAGCTTGGAAATCCAGAAATTTAAGCAAGACCAACAAGAAAACAGATTTCAACCAGATAAACTCTTAAAAACCCAGAAGAACCAATCAGCTACCACCCAAGTTCAAGAATACCAAGACTGAAGAAAGCCAGATTTTTTTTATATTTCTATACCTAATCCAGTGTTCTTTTGTATAGGATTTCTACTGTGTGTGTGTATATGAAATTTATGTATCCAGATTTTTCAACAGGGGCCCTTTTGTTAAAAAAAAAAGGTCCAGAATATGTAGAAAGAAAGTCTATTTATAGGGAGCTCAAGGATGGGATATGCTTTGGCATATTCCTCATCCAAAAGGCTGAAATAGTACATAGGGCAACTGTTATTCTTATCTTTGGGACAGCTGCCCCTCTTCTAGAACTTTCCTACTTTAGAAAAGACCTTTTTATCCTTAAGAATCTGATTTCCTAATATATATTTCCTTATGTACCCCTTTGGGGCCCCTATATTTACCATTAGGTAACTAAGGTGACTTACTTGGGTTATCATTTAATATAGTTAACTGACACTAGTTATGCCCTTTAGATGACACTCAGTTGTTCTTAACTAAAGTTGAGTTAATTAATTAAAGGTTAATTGATTAAATGCCTAGAATTAGTTTCATACTACTTACTTATGTTTAAGTCAATTAATTAAAGTAAACCAATTAGTTTTGACTCCTTAAATTAAGTTAACTGATTTAGTTTAACTAAGTCAAACTCACTTACCTAAAATCAGAAACTTAACTAATTATCAAGCCTAGGTTAAATGATTTGTTTTAGTTAATTGGTCCTAAATTAATTACCTTAGGCAGATTTTAGGACTTAGTTAGTTGTTCAAGAGACTATTAGACTAGGTTAATCTATTAAACAAGTGATTATAAGAAACTATTGTTAACTAAATTAGTCTTGATAAGTCTAGGTTAAAACCTGACCAAACACTGTCTTAGAACTGAGTTTTAGCCTAATTGGTTGATTAATTTCAGGTTAATAAACTACTTTAGATTAATTAGGTTGAACTTCGTAGACTTAGGTCAATTGTATTATTACTTAGTTCAAATGCACACTTAATTAGTCACGCATAATTGTCTCTTCATTAAACTATTACTTGATCGATTAATAATCGATTGAAACTAAAGTTTAAACCAAAAGAAAAACAAAAAGGACAGAAAGTATAATTAGTATAGGCATGCCTATTCAACAAACAAAGCTAACAATTCAATTAAACCAACAACATGTTATTTAAACAAAAAAGTTCATGAACTCTTAAACCAAATCAGTAATCAACCCTTAAAACAAAAAGACTTAATAGTTGAGAAAAAATGGGGAAAGAGGGGGGAAAACAGTCCGGGAAAATATAAGAATCTCCAACCAGTGAACAACTTAGACAATAAGGCACAGATTAGGTACGCATGCATATTTAGAACTAAACAGGCCAAGAAAAGAAGATATTCAACAAAAACCAATCTCAAACCAAAAACTTCAAACTAACCGGCTAAGGTAAACAAAATCTAAAATGATTATTATACCATCGACTCATGCATTTTAAAGATCTAAACTAAATCAAGAACAAACAAATACTAGATGAGAACAGTACGACATAAACACATGTATCAAGACAGTGAGGCATACGATTTCATTTTCTTAAAACGAAGAAATGTCAGAAAAGAAAAAAAGGGGGGGAGGGGTGTGAGGGATACCCACGTGGTGTTGACAATTCCGGCGGGGTTTCGAAATTATCCAAACTCACATGAATCAATAGCTCTCATCAAGAGATGTTGACTCATGTAGCTTTGAACCATTAGTTGTTCTTGAATCGGTCGGACATGGGGTTTTAGGGTTTCAGGTTTCTTAGATCTAAGATCGAATGATTTTGGGTGATATTTTGGTGGAATCAACGATTGGAGGTGACTGAGGAGGAGGAGGAGATTGTCTGGTGAAGATTTGGTTCGGATTGGGTGAAGCTCCGCCGCTGGAGGCGATTTCCGGCAGGCGGAGGGTGGCGGCTAGGGTTTGGTATTTAGAGAGATGTGAGAGAGACGGACAAGGGGGGTATGAGGCTTTGGTGAAATGAAGGGGGTGGGGTTTAGTTTGGAAACTTATATAGTTAGGGATTGGATAGTTCTCAGTCGTTGGATCTGGAAAGATCCACGGCTGAGATTGACACCTCTTAAACGGTGTCGTTTGGACTAAGTGGGGGGTCAGGCCGAGTTGAGGGATTTATTGGGCTGGGTAGGTTGAGTGTATAGGGATTGGGCCTGGGTATTTCTTGGCCCAGGTCCGATTTTGACTTTTTTAACTAATTAAACTAATTAATCTAATTAAGTTATAATCTAATTTAATCCAAAAAATATAGTAATTAATTTAGACCTTATTTACATCTATTTATAGATTAATCAAGAATAAAATGACCAATTTTATATTCCTAATTAATCTATGATTTATTGAAATAAAAATGATTAATTTTATAATTAGTTATCAAAACTACATTACATTAAATAACCATCACTCGTCTATTATTTAGTTAATTACAACTTTATGATTCCTTGATGATAGTGATGCAATTTTTAACAATTTTAAAAGATGAATTATGGATATGCCAAAAAATACAAATCTTTCACAATTAATCACTGAAAATCAACAAAAATTCATAAAATCAATTGATTTATTGAGATTTTTATAGGACGATATGGCGAGTAAAAATCACATGCTCACAGTTGCCCCTCTTTGCTCGGAAACACGAAGAGTTTTCGGGCAAAGACAAAGTGAGCAGCAATAAATGACTTTTACCTATTCATATGTTCCATTGTGAAGCGCTTTTGAAAAGTTTGACCGCACCCCGCTTTAAGGTTGTCTACATATCCTTGGCTACAAATAAATCAGGTCAGTGTAGTTCTGGAAGTTTTGGTAGCTGGGACTACCGAGTAACTGTGGTTTCACTGCGGTTGCTGATGTTACTACTGTTGATCTCCTTATTACACCCAAGTACAAAACGGAGGACTAACTAAAACCTATCAGCTACTAAATTACAAGATTCCTATCTAGGACTTGGTCTTGAGTCTTGATCTTTTGCTGACTCTGACCTGGATCCTAACGCTTGTTAGTTGCAAGTGCTTGTTTGTCTTGTCGTTCCTCGGATCCAAGCGGGATATACTGGACGGATGACTTCAATCTTGTCCGGAATAGTCCACATCTTCCCCGTTTGGGCACTTTCGGATTCAATCTTCTCTTTCTTCTTTTTATTTTGTTATTTTGGATCGAAACTTCTACTTTTGGTCGTCTCGAGTTCCAATGTTCTGGAAACGTAATCTGCACAAAATCAAAACAAATGAACGAAATTCCCTGCCCCAGTTTTCACTAGGAAAATTTCGTGAGTTATTGTAATAAAATCTATGCTATTTTATTATTGAAAGCAATAAAAGGCCGGGAACTGTGTACCCGGAGTGAATGCCGACTAGGGGGTGGATACCCTATGCCTAAAAGGTGAAATCAACTAGGGATTGGGGACCCTATGTTGGAAAAGATCGATAGCTCGTACTGTCATCAAGAAGAGATCACTAGGTTATGCCGGTGTCTGGGGAAGGATCAACAGGTTATGTTGTTGTCACAAAAGAAATCACTGGGTTATGCTAATGCGTGGAGATGATCGACAGGTTATGTTGTTGTCAGGAAGATCACCAGGTTATGCCGGTGTCTGGGGAAGGATCAACAGGTTATGTTGTTGTCACAAAAGAAATCACTGGGTTATGCTAATGCGTGGAGATGATCGACAGGTTATGTTGTTGTCAGGAAGATCACCAGGTTATGCCGGTGTCTGGGGAGGTTAACAGGTTATGCTGTTGCCTGGGGAAAAGAGATCATTGGGGTTATGCCAGTGTCTGGAGAAGAAACGATCACCGGGTTATGCCGGTGTCTGGAAAGGTCAACAGGTCATGTTGTTGCCTGAAAATAGAGATCACTGGGTTATGCCAGTGTCTGAAGATGATTAACAGGTTATGTTGTTATCAGGGATATCGCCAGGTTATGCTGGTGTCTGGAAAGGTCAACAGGTTATGTTGTTGCCTGAAATAGAGATCACTGGGTTATGCTAGTGTCTGAAGATGATCAACAGGTTATGTTGTTGTCAGGAAGAACGCCAGGTTATGCTGGGGTCTGGAAAGGTCAACAAGTTATGTTGTTGCCTGAAATAGAGATCACTGGGTTATGCCAGTGTCTGAAGATGATCAACAGGTTATGTTGTTGTCAGGAAGAATGCCATGTTATGCTGGGGTCTGGAAAGGTCAACAGGTTATGTTGTTGTCAGGAAGATCACCAGGTTATGCCGGTGTCTGGGGAGGTCAACAGGTTATGCTGTTGCCTGGAAGATCACCAGGTTATGCTGGTGTCTGGGGAGGTCAACAGGTTATGTTGTTGCCTAAAATAGAGATCAATTGGTTATGCCAGTGTCTGAAGATGATAAATAGGTTATGCTGTTGTCCGGAAGATCGCCGGGTTATTCTGGTGTCTGGGGAGGTCAACAGGTTATGCTGTTGCCTGGGGAAAAGAGATCACTGGGGTTACACCAGTGTCTGAAGATGATCAACAGGTTATGTTGTTGTCTGCTTGGGTGCGGGACCCTACGTTGGCATCAACTGAGGACTGGGATATCCTTGATTGGAAAATATTTGGCTAGGTGTTGAGGACCCTATGCTACTTTAGGGTTTTATCATATTCAACTTCATTTCTTCTTTTTTATATATATGCGGGAAAAGAGTTTTTTGGAGGAAACTTCCCTTTCTTTGGAGTCAATGATGCAGAGCTCTTTCTAGCTCTTGTGCAATTCCTTTTGATTGCACCTACTTTTTGCACAGTTGCTTTTGCACCTGTTTCCTATTTTCAAACAAAGAACAATTTGTCAGTTTGAAATGGTGGTTGGTTTTGCGGCCTTGATTTTCAACTGCTTGATCTTAGTTCTTTTGATGAAGGTCTCAACCACTTGCTTGCTTGTTTTCTTGCTCGGGATTGGGTTTCATCTCTCATCCCCGGGACCTTGGCTTTCCAGATTTTAACATGGCGATCGGTCACGTGGAACCCAACATTTTTGTTTGGCCTTTGTAGGCCTTTCACTTGCCTTTCTTTTGGATTTCCAGAGTATTGGGGGGGGGAGTTTTGGCCCCTCAAATTCTGCCGCGACGGTTAGTCACGTGGGACTTAACCTTTCCAATTTTATTTTGCCTTTATTGGATTTTCATTCCTGACTTCTCTTCCAACTGTAACTTTGGGTCATTTGGAATATTTCGGCTTTTCAAACCCGGCCAAGATGGTTAGCCATGTGGGAATCAACTTTTCAACTTCATTCGTCTTTCTAGGCACTTTAATTTGATTTTCTCCTTTCAAGGGTTTTGAGTTTGAAGTATCGGCCGCTTTGGCTAGTCGAGATCGACTCGATGCCTCTGACGAGGCTAGGTGCCTTTTGCATATTAGCCCGTGTCAAATGAGAGCCCTGTAAATCAGTCTTGCCATCCTTTCTTTGCCTTAGTTTCGGAATAGAGTTAGACCGAAAGGGATTCAAAGAAAAATAAATGACAGAATGGACAATGAATTTTAACAAAAAGTATCCCTTTCGGGGGAAAGGAAATAAGGACTTATCTGGAGTGCATGCGGACTTCAATGATCATGACATGCCTTTTGGACTGGATGTCTGATCCGTGTAAACCGTCTGACTCTCAAAAATTCATCACAACTATTACCCCGAGATCGAGAAACCTTGTCCCGGACTGCGTCCGTATCAGTGATCCATTATCCTCCTCGATTAGTGGTGCCCTTTACGGGTTTTCACCGACTAACCTCTCTCATTTCTCTTCTTACCATCGCCTTGTAGTACTCTTTGCGAGTTTTCACTAACAAGACTCTCTCATTTTCAATTTCTCTACTCACCGTCGCCTTACAATGCCCGTGTGGGTTTTCACCGATAAGACTCTCTCATTTTAATTTCTCTCATTGTTTGTATCCGCTCCGAACAACTGTATCCTCCAATTTTGGACATCTTTGCCGATTGATCGGAAGGACTTGAATATGGTTTTGGTGCAAAGAAATTGTATTGAATTACAACTTTGGAACCCCTCCGGCGACACATTGTCGAATCTTAACACTTGCCCTAGCTTAAACTCTTGGGGAAATGTGCATCCTTATTTTGGTGTGACTGAACCCCAGGGAGAGGCTGCCTACGTATCCTTTCGGAATCAAGTCGAACGTAGTTCAGGTAACTTTTGTTGTTGTTTTTCCCTTCTTCTTTTTTTTCAACATTTCTTTTTCTCCAATAACATTTTCGGGTTCCAAAGAGGGTAATCTAAGAAGAGTAACCGGCTCAAAGGGTTTGCAAAAGGGTTAATGCTGTTTGGGTAGCGAGAATGAAAGACTTCGTCATCCCAATTGGAGAACACTTGCAAATATATAGAGGATCAAACATAGTACCTTTTGACGGCATCTGCATTGACAGCCGTTTCGGGGTCATTTCCTTTGATGTCCCCCAGGTATAACGCTCATTTTGGCAGAAATTTCCTTATGATGTAGGGAACTTTCCAGTTTGGGGCGAATTTTCCTTTCGCTTCTTCGTGGTGTGGGAAGATACGTCTTAAAACGAGTTGCCCTACATTGAATTTCCTAGGTCGCACTTTCTTGTTGTAAGCGCGGGCCATTCTTTGCTGGTATAATTGTCCATGGCACACTACAGCCATTCTTTTCTCATCAATCAGAGTTAATTGCTCCAGTCGGGTCCTGACCCACTCATTGTCTTCAATTTCTTCTTTGACAATAACCCTAAGGGAAGGAATTTCGACTTTAGTGGGTATTATGGATTCAGTGCCATAAACCAATAGGTAAGGGGTAGCTCCAACCGATGTACGCATGGTCGTGCGATATCCCAACAATGCGAAAGGCAACTTTTCATGCAATTGTCTGGATGTTTGAATCATTTTCCTGAGAATTTTCTTGATTTTTTTGTTTGCTGCTTCAACGGCGCCATTTGCTTTGGGCTGGTAAGGGGTCGAGTTGCGGTGTGTTATCTGGAACTGTTCACATACCTCCCTCATCAAGTTATTGTTTAGATTCGCGGCGTTGTCAGTAATGATAGTTGTTGGGATACCAAAATGCCATATGATATTAGCATGCACGAAATCCACCACCACTTTCTTAGTGATAGCTTTGAACGTGACGGCCTCGACCCATTCCGTGAAATAGTCGATAGCAACCAAAATGAATATGTGCCCGTTTGAGGCCCTTGGCTCGATTGGCCCAATGACGTCCATTCCCCAAGCAACAAATGGCCAAGGTGCCGACGTAGGATGCAGTTCTGAAGGTGGCACATGGATTAGGTCGCCATGTATTTGACACTTATGGCACTTCCGGACGAAATCGAAACAATCTTTCTCTATGGTCATCCAATAATATCCAGCCCGTAAAATTTTCTTTGCGAGGACGTACCCATTCATGTGGGGGCCGCGTACTCCTGAATGGACCTCGCCCATGATCCTTACGGATTCTTTGGCGTCTACACATCTTAATAGATTTAGATCGGGAGTCCTTTTATACAGTACTTCCCTACTTAGGAAGAATCCGTTGGCGAGCCTTCGGATGGTTCTCTTTTGGTCTTCGTTGGCCTGCTCGGGATATTCTCTTGTCTTCAAAAATCTTTTAATATCATGATACCATGGTTGGACATCGGGTTCTACTTCGACCGTGTTGCAATAACCATGTCTTTCCTTGATTTGGATCTCCAATGGGTCTATGCGAACATTACCCGGATAGGGCAGCATTGCAGCTAAGGTGGGCAGCACATCAGCTAACTCATTGTGGCACCGAGGAATATATCTGAACTCGACGGCTTTAAATCGCTTACTAAGATTCTCCACATGCTGTCTGTAGGGAAGGAGTTTAACATCCCTAGTTTCCCACTCTCCCTGAGCTTGCTTAATGATCAAGTCGGAGTCTCCCATGATCAATAACTCTTCTACATCCATGTCAATGGCCATGTTCATGCCCATTATACCAGCTTCATATTCGGCAGTATTTTTTGTGCAGAAGAAATGGAGGCGGGCCGTGGCAGGGTAGTTTTGCCCTGTGGGTGATATCAAGATTGCCCCTATCCCAATACCTTTCGCATTGGCTGATCCGTCAAAGAATATTTTCCAGGTGTCAGCGCCTTCCGAGATTACTTCGACGGAGTTGATCTCCTCATCCGGAAAATAAGTGCTCAAGGGTTGGTATTCATCATCAATCGTATTTTCAGCTAGATGGTCGGCCAATGCTTGAGCTTTCATAGTTGTGCGAGTGACATAGACAATATCGAATTCAGTGAGCAAGATTTGCCATTTTGCTAATCTCCCAGTGGGCATTGGCTTTTGGAATATGTATTTCAAAGGATCTAGCCTCATGATGAGGTAGGTGGTATAAGCCAATAAATAATGTCGGAGCTTCTGAGCAACCCAAGTTAGGGCGCAACAAGTCCTTTCTAACTGAGAATACTTGGCTTCGTAGCTTGTGAACTTCTTACTTAAGTAGTAAATGGCCTGCTCTTTCTTTCTCGTCGCATCGTGTTGCCCGGAACACACCCAAAGGAGTTTTCTAGCACCGTCAGGTATAGGAACAGAAGTCTCCTTGGTTTTGGTGGGACTAGCACTGGAGGATTTGACAGATATTCTTTGATCTTGTCAAAGGCGTCCTGGCACTCGTCTGTCCATTTGATGGCCGTATCTTTTTTCAATAGCTTGAATATAGGCTCGCATGTGGAGGTCAACTGAGTGATGAACCTGCTGATGTAATTCAACCTACCCAACAGACTCATGACTTCCTTCTTGGTTCTTGGGGGTGGGAGATCCCGGATAGATTTTATCTTTGTTGGGTCCAGCTCGATGCCCCGTCGACTGACTATAAATCCCAGTAACTTTCCGGATGGAACTCCGAAAGCACATTTGGCTTGGTTTAATTTTAAATTATATCTGCGCAGGCGTTCGAAGAATTTCCTCAAATGCTGCACATGGTCACTTTGGGTTCTAGACTTAATGATCACATCATCCATGTACACCTCAATCTCCTGGTGCATCATGTCGTGAAATATGGCGGTCATGGACCTCATATAAGTCTCCCCAACGATCTTTAAACCAAACGGCATGACCCGGTAATAGTATGTTCCCCAAGGTGTAGTGAAAGCTGTCTTTTCTGCATCTTCTTCATCCATCAACACCTAGTGATATCCGGCATAGCAATCGACAAAAGATAGCACCTCGTTTTGGCACAATCATCGACTAGGATGTGTATGTTCGGTAGTGGAAAATTATCTTTGGGACTGGCTTTATTCAAATCCCGGTAATCGACACATACTCGGACCTTTCTGTCCTTTTTAGGCACCGGAACCACATTGGCCAGCCAGGTGGTGTATTGGACCACTCGGATTACTCCGGCCTTTAGTTGTTTAGCGACCTCTTCTTTGATCTTGTCACTCATGTCTGTTTTAAATTTCCTCTGCTTTTGTTGGACAGGTTGATGATCGGGGTAGGTTGGCAATTTGTGTACCACCAAGTCCATACTTAGTTCGGGCATGTCATCGTAGGACCAAGCAAATACGTCTTTGAATTCAAGTAGGAGTTGGATCAAGGTGTCTCTAGTCCTCTCATCCGTGTGGATGCTTATCATGGTTTCTCGAATCCCTTCTTCATTTCCCAAGTTAACGGGTTCCGTTTCGTAAGTTTGGCTTAGGCTTATTCTCGAATTGTTCCAATTCTCGATTTATTTCCCTAAAAGCCTCTTCTTCGTCATATTCCAGTTCTTGATTCATTATTTCGAGGTTAGATGACGTACTAAGATCAGAGCACGAAGTCCGCAAGCATGTCATGTTTTTTAAAGCCGCATTATAAAAAAAATAAGAAAAGTAAACAAAATCAGAAAAAATAGTAGACGGTGAAATTTTGATTTCATTTCATTGAATTTGAACATAGGAGGGTTTATATCGAAATTTAAAGGCAAGAATTTAAAAACTTGGGTTACACCGTGAAATAACTCATAGTGCAGAAAGGATGCAAAAAGCTAAAGTACCGAGACTCCCGCCGGACAGGGAATGAGGTAGCCTCCCAGTTTTGCAACTTGGCATCAGGCCCCATATACTCTACTTCGGCAGTGCTGGAGCCCTCTCCTGGTTGGACCATATAGTACTCATACCTCATTTGCCTCATTGCTCCGCATATTTCTTCTATTTCTTCGGCCGTGAAAACCTCTTCTTCTTACTCCACGTATTTTGGCTTGACAAATGATACGGTGATGTGTGGGATCGGCTGAGGCAATACCCAACCATTTTTCTTGTGTTGGTCATCCCATTGTTCATCGTCGGGGGTAGCTTGAAACCCTATGCCAAAAAACTTTTTATTGGTAGGCAAAGTGATGGGTTCTTTAATGCCTTGCAAGGACACCACGAGCCCTTTTCCAGGTGTGTATCCATGTTTGATCATGTCGTTGGCGGCCATAATTGACGCATTTGATAGGAAGGTTGAGGGCACGGGGTTCCTTCCTCATGATGCTCCGCAACCACAATCTCGAAATCCTGGTAGACTATGTGCTCGCTGCCCTCTCTTGCTTCCAGGCATGGGGCTAATGGGTCCCTGTAAATAGATTGCTCGTCTTCCCCATGGACCACGATTTCCTGGTCCTCATATTCGAACTTAACCATATGGTGGAGAGTATATAGCACTGCCCCTGCTGCATGGATCCAAGGCCTTTCGAGGAGATAACTATAGGAAGTATCCATATCCATGACCTGGAATGTCACTTCGAAATCTACAGGGCCGATTGTCAAGACCAAATCAATCTCTCCGATCGTGTCTCTCTTGATACCATCGAATGCACGGACGCACACATTGTTGGGCCTGATTCTTTCAATCCCGATCTCCATTCTTTGTAAGGTCGATAGAGGGGAAATATCAACCCCGGATCCACCGTCCATCATAACTCTTTTCACATAGTAACCTTTACATTTAACAGTTAGGTGGAGAGATTTGTTGTAGGTGGCCCCTTCCGGGGGCAAATCATTCTTGCTGAACGAAATCCGGTTGACCTCAAAAAATCGTTCTGCCATCCTTTCCATCTGCTCGACTGTGGTGTCGGCCGTAACGTATGCTTCATTGAGGGTTTTGATCAGGATCTTCTGATGCTCGCTTGAATTTACCATCAAGGATAGAAGCGAGACCTGGGCGGGGGACTTCCTGAGCTTCTCGATTATGGCGTATTCAGAGGTTTTCATATTCTTGAATAATTCTTCTGCCTCTCCGGCACTGATCGGCCTTTTGGGCGGAAAGCGTTTCAACTTGCTTTTGTTTAGATCTTTCGGGTCGAGGTATTTCTCTGAAGATTTTATATCGCTTGTTTCCCCAATAATCTCTTTCCCTTTGTATGTCACCGTCGTCCTGGAGTAATTCCATGGGACGGCAGTAGTATTCTTCATGGGAGTTTGCAACGCGCGGCTAATAACCACGGGCTCATTCAGCCTGGGTGAAATTATTTGCCCCCGCGCCGCATACGTCTCCTTCGGGACATACATTTTTGGGCCATTCATTATTGCCTTGTTGAATTATAACCTTCTGGGAGGGCTCAACACACTTTGTTCCTTCCTGCATGCATTGGGAATGTAAAGGACAGTGTCTTTATAGGGTCCCTTATTTGTTCCAGTCTCAGCCTTTTCCGTGACCTGGGGACCGGGATTACTCTTCCTCATCAACTTGACTGGTTTGGGTGTCGCCTTGGGTCTTCTTTCTGCATCTGCGATGGCGATGATGGCCTTTAGAGCCGGATCAAAATCCTGTTCCTCGCAAATCATGTGGATGATGAGCCCATGATTTTGAGCGGTCAGTAGATTGTTCGTCACATTGGGAGCTTCTTCGTCCCTTAAAACCACTTTATTTTGTTCTATAAGGCTTTCCACGTCCCTTTTGAGGGTCCAGCAATCCTTCGTGGCGTGCCCTTCTTCTCCGGAATGGTAAGCACAACTGGTATCCCGTCTATATGATGTTGATTGGGGATTCTGCCTGTTTGGAGGTACGGGTTGCAGGAGTCCCATCTAGACCAACTTTGGGAAGAGGCTGGAATACGGCTCTCCGATGGGAGTGAAATTAAGTCTCCTTGGTGGTTCTTGGGGATAGGCATTGTACGGGTAGCTATTTTGAGGAGGGAGTTGATTATATGGAGCTGGGAGACGATGGTTATTTGGAGGGGGGGTTCTATTCTGATTGTATTCTTGTGGCGGCTTGGGATGTGGCTGAGCGTTCATTACCGCATAGGGAAAGAGGGAGAAGCATAAGTTGTATCTTGGTGAGGATACTAATGTTGGGAAGCTTTTGAAAATGGGCGTGGGTATTGTCGAGGTTTCCTGACATCGGAAACCGTTGATGCGTGGCTAGAATTCATGATTTTAAGCAGTATATACCTTGAATTTTATGTGCTTTAATGATAAAAATACACGTCGTATGTGCCTAATGGAGTTTATTTAATGTGTAGGTGAGTTGGAAATGAAAGCGAGCTAAATGAGAGCCTAAACGTCGGAAAATACGCGCAAGAGTCGAAAAGGAGCAACCCGGGACAAGCCTGGCGTTAGCCAGGCGTTTGGCTCTTAAGGCCAGGGGGTGCCTAGCGTTACCCAGGCGTTATCCTCCAAACGCCAGGGGGTGCCTGGCGTTACCTAGGCGTTATCCTCCAAACGCCAGGGTACCTGTTTCGGTGAAATCCGAGTTTTAAAGGTTTTTA
>MDKI01207690.1:0-27806 GCA_005239505.1 Nicotiana paniculata
GCCTAAAACAAGCAAATTGCCGATAATTTCATGATTTAACTTTAAAGCCATGTAAAGTCAATAGGAACTGGTAGTTCAAAAAAATAAATTATTATATGAATTCTAAAAACTATGTTTTGAATTCTAAAAGTTTTAATACTTCAATTAATTCTTTTACTAAAACTATGTTTTGAATTACTACCCGGGTAACATATCAACACCCCAAATGACATATTGACTACATGACAACAAAAATGAAAAATAAAGAAAGGAAGGAAGTCAATGACATGCTTGAAAAAGAAAGCATATTTTTGCTCAAATTGTTCCTCTCTTAAAGCACCATGACGACTCAATTATTTGATGCCTCGCTAACCTTTTCTTCTTCTTTTTTAGCATATAAAACTACTCTAAGTTAATAACTTCATGCAAACTCTACAATCAAAAATAAAAATGCTAGTCTTCGGTACAAACATTGTAAATACCTCATACAACTTATAGATATAATAAGTGGACAAGGGAATAATGAAACTAGAACTATTACATCACATATATCCAATACATGTATCAAACAGTCAAAAGGAGCACAACATATTCATGGCATGAAACAGAATATAGAAGCTTGAATCATCTCATTTACACTCTCATTCGGATCAAGAATTACAACATCAATTGAGGGAGTTACCTGAAATGGAGGAACACCAAAATATAGCGGTGAAAACGAGCAAAAACAGCAGAAAGCAGCAATAGGAGCAGCAGTGAAATCAACAGTGTTAAAGCAACCCAGAAACCTTAGTAAAACCAGTGACTTTCAAGAGAAGGAAACTCAGAAACAAACTCTAAGACTACTGTTTTTTCTGAAAAAATTATGCACTCTAAGACTCACACCTAGAGCTCACAATTTCAGCTTGTTAAAGGAAGCTTCAACTGAAATTTTTCTTCAAACTTGTGTTCTTTTTGAGTGAGTAGAGATGTCAAGAATAGGTTAGTGTAAGAGTGTTGCTTTAAATCTGAAAAATGACCTCTTTAAGTAGGAAAAATAAACCCTTTTGGACAGATTTTGATTCACCAAAAATCTGTCCATAAGGACTAACTTTTGTGTGCCAAAACAGTCCACGTTTCACCAAATTCTGACACAAAACAGAGCAGTTGTATTTCCAGCATGTTTAAACAGTAAAATACCCAACAACCATGTACTTTAAACTCAAGTATTCAGCTTTTATCTACACATGACTGAAATTCATCTTATATACTCAAACTTAAACCAACTAAGAACTAGCAAAACAGAAACAAGACTTATGTGTAATCGACAAAATATTCAAACAAACTAAACTAAAGACAATCGATTTATGAGATCTAAACAGTAGACAAATGGAATCAGGAAACACTACCTAAAATACAACTCAAATGAACATTGATAAACTATTGAACAACGATTAATATAAACCTAAACAATCGACTAAGTACATGATTCGAAAATATTAAGCGACAACTAACATTACTGACTCTAAAATAACTAACAACTTAACTAAAGATAAATAAAACACATGAACGAACAAAAAATATCAAAAATTTAGTCCTAAGCAAACTACAATGGAACAGAAAGAAAAGAAAAAGAAAAAGGGACATAAGGGATTAGGGTGCACCGGAAACGCGAATGCCCGAGACAGTGGTGATGCGGCAGTGGTGGCGATTAAGGCAATGATGGATGAAGAGTGACGTCAGACGCTCTTCTTGTTGTTGGCCCGTCATTATCAACTCCAATCAAACTAAAGTCCAATAACGAACTCCGCAACGAGAAAGGCTCGTCTGTAACCAGCCGGAATTTAGCCACCGGGGTTTCGACTTCAAACCAAGAAAGAACGGTAGATTAGGGAAGAAACACACACTCATGTAGGTATTAAGTAGTGGTGAGGTCTCAAACTTGACGAATTTGAGGAGAAATAGGCGGCTAGGGTTTCGATTTTTTTTGAAGATTCATGGAGATTGAAATGGAGTTTGAGGATTTGGGGTTCGGATATGAGTAAAGGATGAAGAGACGAGGAACTAGTGAAACTTGGAGGGGTTTTGGGCGGTGGTGCGCGGTGGGGCAGAGGCGACTGCGCGACAAGGATTTGGGTTTGTTGATTTTTGGTGGAGATTTGGGGAATTTGGGTTGTAGGTCTAGAAAGGGGGTGAGTAGAGGAAGGAGATGGTGTAGGTTTGATGGTGTTTGGAGCTCCACCGGCGGCGGCGCACGATGGTGACAGTGGAGGGGGCAGGGGCGGCTTAAGAGAGGGTGAGAGAGAGGAGAGAGTGAAGAGAGAGGGGTCTAGTGTTTGTATTATGAAAAAATGGCCAAAAATCTGATTTGCAAAGGATTATATACCTTGGTGGAAATTAAACCAGGACCGTTGGATCTTGAGAATTAAGGGCTGAGATTGGATCTTGGTTTCACTTAATGAAACGACATAGTTTTGTTTAAAAACTACGTCGTTTTAACCCTCTCCTAGCAGCCACTTAATTGGCATTAAAATTGCACTCTTATCCACCAAACCATTTAAATTTTAACCATTTTCCTTTAATCCTATCTCATCAAACTATAATCTAATTAACCTAAATACTAACTAATAAAATGAAACCTAATAAAACTCATTAGCTAACAATTGAATTAATCATATGAGAAATTAATTTGATTAACTTATCAAATAATTAGTCAATTAAAAGAATAAACACACAAAAAGACAATATATATTTTTTTTGGTATTTTTGTCATAAGAAAAAATTGCAATAATAAATTTAGGAGATGTTAAAAATAGTGCAAAAATTAGGTATTCACAAACACAGGAGCAACCCAGGGTGAGACACTAGGTATAATGAAACTCTTATCAAGCAAATCTTGCAACTGCTTCTTCAATTCTTTCAACTTTGGCGGGGCCATACGGTATGTCAGAATAGAAATGGGCTGAGTGCCCGGAACTAAGTCAATACAGAAGTCGGTATCCCTTTCAGGTGGCATCCCTGGTAGGTCTGCAGGAAACACCTCTGGAAACTCACAGATAACTGGTACTGAATCCATGGGGGGAACCTCCGCATTTGGATCGCACACATAAACTAAATAAGCTAGACACCCCTTCTCGACCATACGTCGAGCCTTCATATAAGAGATAACCATGCTGGTAGAATGGACATGAGTCCCTCTCCACTCTAATCGAGGCAACCCCGGCAAGGCTTAAGTCATTGTCTTGGCGTGACAATCCAATATAGCATGATAATGTGACAGTCAATCCATACCCAAGATAACATCGAAATCTACCATATCGAGAAGTAGAAGATCTACACTAGTCTCAAGACTTCCAATGGTAACCACACACAAACAATAAATGCGGTCTACAACAATAGAATCTCCCACAGGTGTGGACACATACATAGGAACACTCAATCATGAGGCAAAACCAAATATGAAGAAAAATAGGATGACACATAAGAGTAAGTAGAACCTGGATCAAATAGAGCTAAAGCATATTTACCGCAAATTGAAACAGTACCCATGATAACAGTGTCAGATGACTCAGCCTTAGGCATGACTAGAAAATCAGAGCATCGGGGCTGGGCCCCACCACTATTAACTACATCTTTAGGACGACCCCTAGATGGCTGGCCTCCACTTCTACCGGCCTAACCTCCAACTCTAACGGCATGACCACCACCTCTGGCTGCCTGAACCCTACCTCTAGCCGGTTGAGCGGGCGATGAAGCACTCGGTTCCGGGACCATGGCATGAGAACCCTGATGCTATGAACTGCTTGATGCACGAAGGAAAAATCTAGCAATGTGCCTCGGATTACCACAAGTATAAAAGGACCTCGGTTGCTATGACTGCTGACCCTGAAACTGACCCTGTCGACCTGAGTAACCACCCTAAAAACTCTGGAATAGAGGTGCACTAATAGGATTTGGTGGTGCACTGTAGGCTAGTTGGTCAGAATAAGTCATATGAGGGCCACGTCCACCTGAAGCACTGTGGGATGCCTGGAGTGCTGAGTGAAACGGCCTGGGAGGATGGCCTCTACCAAAACTAACCTAGCCTCCAGACGAGTCACCGCTAAACCCACCGGAATGACAAGGCCTCTTGTCAGATCCCTGACCTCTCCCCGTGCAAGAACCATCTCGACTCGCCTGACAATATTGGCAGACGTCTGGAAAAAAAATCTCACTCCCAGTCTCCTTAGCCATCTGTAACTTGATAGACTGAGAAAGTCTCTCAATAAACCTCCTCACCCTCTCTCTCTCTCTCTCTATCTATCTCTCTGTAGGAAGTATAAGAATAACATGAAGTGCAAGATCTACAAACTAGGTCTCATACTGAGTGACAGACATACTGCCCTGCTGGAGACACTCGAACTGCATGCGATAATGCTCTATCAGTGTGACAAAAAGGAACTTCTCAAGAAATATCTTAGAGAACTTGTCCCAAGTAACAGCAGGCGACCCAGTTGTTCTGGTCGATACAAAATCCTCCCACCATCTCTTGGCGGAACCCGTCATCTGAAACAAGCAAAATCGACCCCATTAGTCTCAACTATCCCCATGTTCCGCAGAACCTCATGGCAGCAATCAAGATAATCATGTGGGTCCTCAAAAGGTGCACCACTGAAGTGAAATGGAAAGAGCTTGGTGAATGTTTCCAATCTCAATAGGCCCTCAGAATACATAGTTGGTCCATCATCGTCCGGTGCCGCAACAACCGGCTGAACTACTCTGACTAGCTGAGCATCTGGAGTTTGATACTGGGGAGCCATCTGCTCCGGACTGTGAGTAGCGGGAGTCTGTGCTCCTTCCCCATCCTGGGGGACGGATGGTGCCATTTGAAATGTACCGGCCTGGGACACACTCTTCATAAGTCCCACCAAACGGGTCAAAGCATCCTGAAGCACAGGGGTGGCAATGAACCCCTCCAGGACCTGAGTTGGTCCGACAAGAACAGTATGGGTTGAAACCTCCTCGTCAAACTTTACTTAAGGATATACTGCTGGTGTTGCTGCTCGATCTCTGGGATGATCCCTGCCCTTGCCTTAGCCTCTACCCCTCGTTAGAGCTGCCACTAGGGGCTCTGGTTGCTGCTCAGCTGAAGATGCGGTACGTGTTCTCGCCATCTGCGAGAGAACAAGAGTAGAAGAGTTCACTTAGCAATGAGAAAACAATTCGCACGACAGAGAAGAATAGAAGTGAAAGTTTTTCCTAAAATTCATAGCCTCTGGAAGATAAGGACAGACGTCTTCATACGGATCCTCTAGACTTTACTAAGCACGCTCGTGAATTGTGAGACCTAGGAAACCTAGTGCTCTGATACCAAATTTTCACGACATAAAATTCCCACCTTCAGGACCATGATGGTGCCTATCATTCACTTGCTAGGCAAGCCAATGTTAAAGGATTCTTTAAGCCAATTTTTAGTCAATTTTAAACATAGAACCAATCAAGCTAAATAGAAGCTAAAACTGAAATGTGGAATAACATAAAGCCCATAATATCTTATACAATACAGATCTGGAATCACAACTCATGAGCTTCTAAGATTTTTCTACAAGCAGAGTTTGAAAAAAATACCACTTTTTTGAATGAAAAGAAACAACAAAATAGGGAAAATAGAAGGGGACTCCAATGTCTGCGGACGCAGCAGATATATCTTGAGTCTCCAATAAGCAAGTCCAAGATTCTAAGCCTCACGATCAGCTAGGGCCGGTACCAAAATCTGCACAAGGAGTTCAGAGTGTCGTATGAGTACAACCGACTCCATGTACTCGTAAGCCTCGAGCCTAACCTCGACGAAATACTGTGCCAAAAATAGTATATGTACAAGATAACAACAGATAAAAGATAATCATGTACTATTGGGAGAGGGACATGCTAAAGGTGATACAAGATACGAGAGATACACTAGAGACGATAATCATAACAAACAATATGCCTTTAACAAGTAAGCACAATGAAGAAAATTGCACGCCATCACCCTTCGCGCTTTTACTCTCACTCTCAATATAAATCAATAGATACGACACGACATCACCCTTTGTGCATTAACTCCCATAACATGGCACGACATTATCCTTCATGAATTAACTCTGACAATATGGCTCGACATCACCCTTTGTTTATTAACTCACAATATGGCACGACATCACCCTTCGTGCTTTTAACACTCTCCCTTCCCACATAACAATGAACAAGTAATAACATGGAGATAAGATCAACAAGAACAAGCCTTACTTCAACAATGGTTCCACAATGTCAATCTCAACTTTGGAATCAATACTCAATTATAACAAGAGTCCATAAACACGTTAAGAACGATCAATTTGACAAATAACTAGTCTAAGCATGGATAACATGATCAAAGTAAGAAATAATTGCAAGGTACAAGTCCCACCCGCATGCTTTAACCCGACGATAACACATAAGTACTCGTCACCTCACATATACGTTGTACCCAACATCTAAACATGTAGCAAATAGACAAACAAGTCCTAATCCCTCAAGTCAAGGTTAACCACGACACTTACCTCGCTCCATGGGTCCACTCAAAGCTCAACCTCAGCTTTTCCTTTAAAAAAAGCCTCCAAACCAATAGAATCTAGCAAATTACCAACCAAACGATTCAAATTAAGCCTTAGGAATTACCCACGATTGCAAAGGATTCAATTTAGGTCGTTATTAGAAAAGTCAATATAAGTCAACCCTCGGGTCCGCTCGGTCCAATCCCAAAATTCGGACCAAAACCCGATTACCCATTCACTCCCGAGCTCGTTTATATAATTTGTTTTGGAATTCTACCTCAATTTGAGGTCTAAATCCCTATTTTTACCCAAACACCCAATTTCCACCATGAAAACACAAGATTTTAGGTTGAATCGTAGGAAATGAAATGAAAGATTGAAAGAAACTAGTTTAGAATCATTTACTAATGATTTTGGGAAGAAGAGTTCTTTGAAAAATTGCCTCTAGGGTTTCTAAGATTGAAAATTTGAGAGAATGAACAAAAATCCCATTTTCTTAGCTATTTGGTTAGTTACAGATGTCGCATTTGCGACATGGGGTTCGCAAATGTGAAGAAATAATCTCAAATGCGAAGTCCCTTCCATTCCTTATGTCATCGCATTTGCAATTACTTGTTCGCAAATGCGAACTTTCACCTTCCGCAAATGCGTCCGTTTGATTGAAATTGCGATCACTGTACCCCTAACCTAGTTTGCAAATGCGATTAGTTGCTCGCAAATACGAATCCATTAGAGGTCGCAAATGCGAAGCCTGACCTCGCAATTGCGAGATCAGAGGCCTGCACCATACTGAAGCACACCAGCAATATTTCTAAGTCCAATTTCACTCCGTAGCCTATCCGAAACTTACCCGAGCCCTCGGGGCTCTAGACCAAATATATACACAAGTCTAAAGACATCATACGAACTTGATCACGCGATCAAATCGCCAAAATAACACCTAGAACTACGAATTTAGCATCAAATATAAAGGAAATTTTTAAGAAAACTCATGAACTTCTATTTTCACAACCGGACGTCTGAATCACGTCAAACCAACTCCGTTTCTCACCAAATTTGACAGACACATCATAAATATAGTATTGGACCTATAACAAACTCTGGAACTAAAATACGGACTCGGTATCTAAAAGTCAAACATTGGTCAAACATTTCAAAGTCATTAAGCCTTTAACTTTCAAATTTCAAGAAAGTGCGATAACTCGGGATAGGGACTTCCGAATTCAATTCAGGGCATATGCCCAAGTTTCAAATCACAATACGAACCCACCAAGACCGTCAAAACATGAGTCCGGGTTCGTTTGCTCAAGAAGTTGACCGAAGTCAATTCAAATGTAAGGCAACACTTTTATATTTTCTCAGTTTTTTTAACATAAAAGCTTTTCGGAAAAATGCCTAGATTGTGCACGCAAATCGAAAAAGGATAAAATGAGGTATTTAAGACTTCAAAGTGCAGAATTAGATTATAAAATGTAAGGTGACCTATCGGATCATCACAATACTACACTTCTGCACATTACGTGCAGATGTTGGCTGCGGACATTGCTGAGATCGACGAGAGATGGATTTGAAGATGTACATGCGTTCCGTTGTAGCTGCCTCTTGTTCATGGTAGCCGTAGAATATATAAATCTATTTATGTACTTTTCAAACAGATGATATAATTAATTCATACCAGCTTTATAAACTCTATTCTTAGAAGCTCATGATTTGTACTACTAGTCCTTGGGGGAATGTATCATATTTAGATTTTTCGTTACTTAATTGCTTTATTAATTATTATTTGAATTGGTTAGTATTTAAATTGTCTTACCTAGCGGGTTAGGTTAGATGCCATCACGACTGGATGGATTTCGGGTCGTGACACAACCAATTGGTTTCATAAAAAGTGGCAATGAATACATGTTGTGTAAATTAAAGAAATCATTTATGGAGTGAAACAAGCTTATAAAGAATGGAATACTTGTTTTGACACATCGATTAAAACCTTTGGTTTTGATCAATGTGAGTATGAGTCTTGTGTCTATAAGAAGTGGGATGGAGATAAAGTTACATTTTTGGTTTTGTACGTGGATGATTTTGCTCATAGGAAATAATGTGAGCATGTTGAATTCAGTAAATGAATGGTTGTCCTCGCGTTTTGATATAAAAGACTTGGGACAAGCGACACATATCCTTGGGATCATGCTTATGTGAGATCGCAAGCGAAGGATATTTGGCTTATCCCAAGCACTTTATATTGATGCTATTCTCACCAAGTGTAGCATGCAAGATTCAAAGAAAGGCTTTCTCCATTTTAGGCATGGAATCTCTCTGTCAAAAGATAAGCCCCCAAAAACGACTGATGAGATAGAAAAGATGAAGGTGGTCCCTTATGCTTCTGCTGTAAGGAGTCTCATGTATGATATGCTATGTACTAAACCTGATATCTGCTTTGTTGTTGGTATGATTAATAGATTTCAGTCTAACCCTGGACGAGAACACTGGACTTTCGTTAAACATATAATCAAGTATTTGAAAAGGACTAGGGATTATATGTTGGTTTATCACTCAGGTGATCTTGCACACATTGGCTATACTGATTCAGATTTCTAGTTAGATAGAGATTCTAAAAAATTTACCTCAAGATATATTTTTACCTTAGGAGGTGGAGCCATAAGTTGGAGGAGTATCAAGCAATCATGTGTTGTTGATTCCACCATGGAAGCCGAATATATGGCTGCATCTGAGACATCTAAAGAAGTTGTTTGGATCGGGAACTTTCTAAAAGAGCTTAATGTAGTTCCTTCGGTTCAAGCATCGATTGTACTTTATTGTGACAATAGTGGTGTAGTTGTAAACTCGAAAGAACCAAGAAGGCATAAAAGGAGTAAGCATATTGAGCGTAAATATCACTTAATTCAGGACATAACTCAGAGAGTGACGCAAGATGCAAGAGTGTTGAAGATTGCGTCAGAGGACAGTTTGACATACCCGTTTACAAAGAGCTTGCCACTGAAGATTTTTGACAAGCATGTAGAAGGAATGGGTATTAGAGTTGTAGACGCATGGTTATGAGTCTAAGTGGGAGATTTTTGGATACACTATTAACCATGCGGTTTAGACATAGTATTGTATTTTATTCTTTATGAAGCAATTATTTATTTAATTTATTCAATTCAAAGAAGTACTACTTTAAATAAATCATTTGTTATATGTGTGTCCTTTAGTTATGTAGTAGACAATTTAGTGTATGGAGTATTAACTCATGCACAGAAGATTAAATTGTCGGTTCTCATAAGTAATAAACTATGATCACAATCAAAGATATTATTGGGCAAAATATCTTGATGATTGTAACACAAGATTATAGTATAATTTATCTTGATTATCGGAGCGATTTTACTCCGACTTTTTGTGCTAGTATACTTAGTGTATATTGAGCGGACCAAGTAGAGAAAAGATATTTTTGTATAGAATTTATATAAAAAATTTTCTCTAATTCATTGACTGAGATTATACTCCTAATTTTGATATAATTACTATGATTAATGTGATTTATTTATTGTTTTGATTTATCAAAAGGTACAACTCTATTCAGAGTTAGTGTATGCCTAATAGATTGGACAATAACGAATAATATTTGTGAAATAATAACTAGTTGATAGAATCCATGACTCGTTTTTGAGTTTGATAATACCCCTTTATATAAGCTTATATATTTTCATGTGAAAATCCGGTCGGTAAATTTTGTATCCGTCACATGAAATAGTTTAAGCGAAATTATAAAGAATTTAATTAGCTGATTAAATTAAATTACCAGTGATTTAATTTAATTAACTGGTATTTGGGATCTTAACATGGGGAGTTAAAATAAGTGTTAGTGAATTTTATATATTCATATTGAGGAGTTCAATTTTAGTTTTTTAGTGGAATATACTGCAATCATGCAAAATTTCAAATTAATACTATAGCCTCTTATTATTTCTGTGGTTCCTGCTATACCTAGTAAAAACCTGGACTGACTTGGGTAAAAAGTGACTTGGGAGAAAATTCATCCTTTAGAGTTAGAGTAGGATTCTGCTTGCACAAGCACAATCCTACACGTTTTTGGAGCCCCTTTTTGGCTGAAAAACGAGTCTACATAAGGAAGATATTTTTCACCCAATAATTCACTTTTAGAGTTGTATTGTTCTTGCCCACTTAAAGCAATTTCGTCCAAGTTCTTACTACGACCATAGCAGAAGACTGCACCCTGGATTCTTGCTCTGTGGAGGAATTTGCAACGATTTCAAGAGGTTAGTGGTTTCTAATCTCGTAATTGTATCATTATCTAGTTTACACATATTTTATGCATGAATTGTATGCTTGCTTTCGCTGCGCATGTTCTAACAGGTTGACCATTTTGGTATCCCCTTCCCTTTCCCCTTCCCCTCCCCCTTTTATAAATATAATAGTATATATATATATATATATATATATATATATATATATATATATATATATATATATATATATATATATATATATATATATATATATATATATATATATTTATTTTTTTTGATGCTCCAAAAAATAATCTTCGATAAAACGTATATATATACATATATATACATATACATACATCTTTTGTCTAGCAAATGCAACTAGTCTTGATCGATCAACCAATCTTATATAAGTATTTGGTTCTGTGATTAGCTTTTGCCTGCATCAGTTATTTCACTAAATACTTGTATATTTTTTTTAGTATAAGTATTGAATGACTTTGTCTATCATGATTCATAAAAGATAGAAATGAATCACATAAACGGAGTAGTGATAGGGGCCAAAGGATATTCAATTGAACGTCTTAATGATAGTGTTCGTTGGTGATGATGGTTGATGGTCGTGCTTGTACAATTGGTAATGGTGATAGATTATAGAAGTTGGCTAGCCGTGGAGGTGGTGGTCGTTGATAATGGTAATATTTAGAGTTGTGAATGTTTAAATTTACATTAATCTTTAAAAGATGTTTTAATTATTTTAAGACTAGTATATTTATCCGTGCTTCGCCCTGTTTTAGAACAAAATAAAAGTATGATTAAATAGTACTCTATTCGGTTTACTTTAATTTAATTTTTTGACTCTTTTCATACATATTAAGGAATTCAATTTTTAGCATTAATTAATAATGAAATTTACCATATTAGCGTTAATGCATTCATTGGAAATATTATAAATAATTCTAGGCTCTATATTCTAGGGGCAACTTTGAAAAAAAGAAGTTAATTCCTTTTTTATATCTTAAAAATCAAATATTATGGACCACAAAAAAATGAGCCAAAAATTAGTTAAAGTGGAACGGAGAGAGCAATGTTATAATTTCTATAAACATATAATGTTTACTAATCAACCATGTTTATATGATTTTACCATCTTTTCATGATTCTTTTAAAACTCTGAGTTTTTTAGAGGAAAAATCATTGTAGATCATACACAATATTTGTTTGACGAAGTCTTTTTGGATATTCCAAGTAAAATTTGAAACAACTCATTTAAAATCATTTAGATCAATATATGTGACTTGAATTAGGAAAACACAAAATTAAAAAAGCTAATGAAAAGAGAAGAAAATGATAAGGTAAAAACTAAGGAATGTAAACCTAAGATGTTGCTTGATTTCTTTTCTTTCTCTAAGGCCTTTGTCTCAATATTTTAGTTCTTATTATTAGTTGCTCGCATGTATTTTTACCTTCTTCCTTTTCTCTTTTGTTCAATTTGTTTCCTCATCCATCACTTATTTAGCAAAACTTGAAATCACAGAAAAAGAGTCAATGGTTCGGTTCAGCCGGTTATTTATAAAAATTTTATCATACCAATTTTTGCAGTTATTCTATTATATATAACCAAAATTAGACTTTTCAAAACCGTTCCAATCATGTCGGTTTCTCTTCGGTATCGGTACGGTTCGGTTAATTTTCGGTATTTTTTTAAATATCATGTAAAAGTGACTAGTATAAGTAGAATGCAATTACATACATACTTTTATAAGACTTAACAAAACTGTCTAGACATTTTTACTGTTTAAAGAGTGATGAATTAAGAAAATATGAAAGATGGCTAGAGTATAAATACATTAACTATTCTACAATAGTGTAAAAGAAACAAGCAAAGACAAAGAAATATAAATCGCATGACTGGAAAGATATTAACCAAGTTGGGACTCAAGAATAAAGTTTATAGAAGATTAAATATTCAAAAAAATAAATCTAAATCATACGAAAGGAAACATATTCAATACATTGCATTTTGCTACTCATAATCACTAGAATACTTTGTATTTTGCTGATGAATGTGCTGTAAATAATTTAGCTTCAATAGGAGTAGCATAATAAGTTTGGGAATTAGGATTTTGAGTATAATTACTTGTTGGCTTGCAACCCTTTTCATAATTTCAAAGGCCAAAGGATTTCATAATGCTTGACCGATATACTTTACTGGAACTCCAGTATAATATACTGGAATTCCAGTATAATAAACTGGAGTTCCAGTATATTATACTGGAATTTCAGTATGTTATGCTGGAGTATTTTTCAAATTTTGAACAGTATTTTCGTTTAAATTTATTTTTACATGAAAAATGGTTAAATTTCGATTACTTTTGAAACTGTGGCTATTTTTGAATGATCACTTGTAAATCTGACTATTTTTGAATTTCTCCCTTATGATGGTTGAAATGATGATCCAAGTAAGCCCAATTCTGCTTCTACAACTTCCTTTGGCCCAGAGATTCGCAGTCCAATGAGTCCATCTATATCATCTTTATTTTTGTCTTGGTAGGTAATATCAAACTAAAAACAAAAAGGAAACTACAATTTTTAACAACTATTTGGTGTTATGACAAAAATATCCTTATGTATTAAAAAGGAAAAAAAAAGAAGAGAAACTAAGACGGCGAATCTAAAAAGGGAGAGAAAGATTTTTTATCATTAGTCAACCTAAGAATTTTCTTCTCTTTATATTTAATTATTATGGACCGAACATATGTTGAATCCATGGGTAGGCAAGAGAGAACAAGACGAACCAAAAGATCTTAGTAGTCAGAGAAAAATCATAAAAATATACATATTCCATAGAGATGATAAAAAAATCTGCTTGTATGTGCAATAACAAGAGCTTGACAGGAAGTTGGTGAAGAATTTAAGAATTTAAATAGGCTAAGTGCTAAACACCTTGGACATCCACAATGTATTTGTGATTTGCTTCCACTTTTAGCTCACTAGTTAAAGAAGTAGGACAGTTCCACACCAGAAAATTCTATGATTTTCCTCTATAATTCATTATCTACTCAAAAGTTCAGATTGTATCTATAGAAAAAGGTGTAATATGATTATTTGTGATTGAATAACCTGAAACCAGTGGGCTTAGTATACATTCATTAGATATTGTCACTGAAAAGCGATGATGAATAACATTAGTGTTGCCTTCTGAAATAATCATATCTACAATCCAAATGCATTCTCACGAGCTCGAGCGGTGGAAGCAGCCACTAACGCTTATATTAGGGCATGCTGTCTTACGTCACAACTTTGAGATAGCGGCTTTTTCTGGGACCCTGCATGAATGTGATTCTTTGCACCAGATTACCCTTTTTACAAAAAGAAAAGGTGGGTTTGTTTCTTTCCATCCATATATCTAAGTCTAAATGGTCTAAATTACCTGATACATATGTTGTTGATAGGTATAAATAAGAGTAGCCCAGTGCATTAAGCTTCAGCTATGTGCGGAGTCTGGGAAGGGTCGGACCACAAGGGTTTATCGTTTGCAGTCTTACTCTGCATTTCTGCAAGAGATTGCTTCCACCGCTCGAACCCGTGAACTCCTGGTCACAAGACAACAACTTTACTAGTTACGTCAAGGTTGCCTTCTTAATAGGTATAAAAACTCGATAAATTAATTTTAGCGTATGAAAGTTGATTCCGAACACAATAATTATGAAAACAAACCAAAGATTAAAGTTAAAGGCAATATTTTAAGGAACCTCTTCTCTAGAAACGACTTAGTGAATAACTTATGCTATACACAACATCAAGCTGTGGTCCTTAAGTGATTTTTTTTTTTTTGGTAATGAACGATTTTGTTAAGACAACAACATACTAAGAGCTATTACAACGAGAGGTCAGTCTAGGTAACATAGGGCCCAGATTATCTCTTCTAGTACGTGAAAAATAAAAACGAAGAGGGGGGGAGGGGGGGAGGGAGGGGGGAGTACATAAGTATGCAAAATACAGGCAAAATACAAAAAGTGCCCAAGTTACATCCATTTAAAGCTAATAGGTCTGCTACTCCATTAACCTCTCTAAAAAACATGCTTCAAAGGTGGATCATTCGCCTTCCGCAATAAGTACCTGCGATCGTCAATCAAAATTTGGTAAAGACAATTGTTAGATTTAAGGAGACTTATTAGTTCCAAACAGTCAGTCTCGATTATTTGGGAGGAGGTTTTCCTTAAGTGCTAAATTGACTCCATGGAGCAGAGTCAGGATTTCTATGTATATGTTAGTAGCATGTTCAATTTTCATGTTAAAACCCAAGGTCCACTGACCCCTATTATCCCTGAATACACCTCCTACTCCTCCCACCCTGGATTCCTTTCACAAGATCCATATAATTAAGCTTATAGAAGTTTGTGGCAGGGCTCCCATTTTACAAAAATCATTTTCCTGAGAAGTTTTGTACCGAGGTTTTTTGCCAGGTAGATGTATTCAATAGCTTTGCTAATGGGTTGGCCTATGGACGGGGAGGATTTGTTTTCGTGGAAGAGTATCTCATTCCTAAAATTCCAAATATACCTGAGCAGGAAGGAGAGAAAGTCTGCCCAAAGAAGGTGGTTGTTAAAGGCTTTCTTTGATGTAAGCTGTTTTTTAAGCCAATTAAACCAGGAGTCTTTATCAAAAGAGTTTAGAGGAAAGAGATGGTCGGTTCTTGTTTGTGCCCAGATGGATCTTGAGTAGTTGCAGCGGAAGAAGATATGTTCGGTATTTTCGATCTCCCTATTGCATATGCTACAAGTGTCGTCATGGCATATCCCTCTTTTGGAGAGTGTTCGTTTGGTGGGTAACTTGTTCCATATGACTGTCCATAGAAAATATTTTAATTTGTTTACGGTATTAATTTTTCAGAGCCAGGAATAATTTTTGTTATTATCACTTATGTTATCTGAGATTGCCTCATAACCTAGTCCTTATGTGATTGATAAGAACATGATTGAAAGATATGCAAAAAACACTACTAGAAATTCGTTAAAATCGATTTTGGCCAATTGCTGACCAAAACGCGACCATTTACGTGTGGATAGGTATTTTGACGGTCAGAAATTACCAACCAGCGTTGGTCGGTATTTTAATTATTTAATTAAAAAGATTCACCATCTGGGAATCGAACTGGGGTTTGTATTGTGGCAGGATACTATTCTACCACTAGACCATTGATGCATTTTGTTTTAAGATTGTCTTTTATTTGATTTATACTCTTTAATTTATTTTCGCACGAAAATAACCGACCAAAGTTGGTCGGTTTTTATTAAAAAATAAAATTACCAACCAAAGTTGGTCGGTTTTTTTAAAATGACCGGCCGAATTAACCGATAAATTTTGGTCGGTTTTTTTAATATTAGATTTTATTTATTTTAATTGAAAAACCGACCAAAGTTGATCGGTTTCTTGAAATATAAATTTTGCGGGACTCAAAAATAGTTTCCCGCATTTTTGTATCCAAAAAAGGACTAAAGTTGATCGGTTTCATAAAAAAAAATTAAAAAATAAAATATTTTGAAAAACCGACTTCTTTTTAATTTTAAAAAAATATGTTTGTCTATGAAATTTTTTAAATTTTTGGCATTTTTTTGAAAATGAGGTTTTTAAAAACCCCAGTTTTTTCAAAATCTTCAAACTTTTTCCCTCTTAAGAAAGAACAACATTTTTTTCAAGTGAAATGCATGTCTAAACAAAATTTCAAATTCCAAATATTATTTTTCAACTTAACTCCAAATACTATTTTATTCACAAATTATAATTTTTATGTCTAAACGCCTACTTAGTATTGCTACTTAGTCAACTTTTTTTCACGTCCTTACTTTTAAGAGCTTTCAATTATTCCATCGTCAGTTACCAAAAGAAAAAAAACAACCCAGTGTCACATCTTTTCTTGCATAGGCTAGAAAAAGCTAGGGCTTCTATTTTCCTTGAATGATTGAAAAGTTTTTTTGTCTTTAATTCTTGGCTTAGAGTGGAGAAAGAATATGTGCACAAAAAAAGAAACTCAGAATAAGCAAGAAAGGTATGAAAAAACTCCCAATTGAAAAGAATGGTAGTCTTTAATTGGCTGAATTATGTGGAACTAAAAGCATCAACTTGGCCCTTCTTATTATCATAAAGTAAAATAATCTGAACGTAAAATATGATAGTACGAGGATTTGATTTTGATTAAATGTGGTGTTCAGATTGCTTTTTGAGAGTTAATCTAAGATAATCTTTCAAATATACATCAATTTAATGTAGGTGTTAAGTTCAAATTGAGCTAATTTAATCTCTATAATTACCTTCAACGTAATTAGCCTATAGAAAGCATGTGAGTTGTTTAAACTGAATTTTCTCTGAATTTATTTCCTCCCTAAACTTACCTTAAGAAGTATAGGCGGATAATTAGTCATGAATTCATCTGAACTCATAACTTTTGATATATATATATATAAATCTATTAAAGTCACAGCAATATTAAATTCCTCAATTTTCCTTGTTGTCGTTTCATTTTCAAGAATGTTATACTATTCTAGCTAAGATATGGCGTAGAATTAAATTTGTAGGAGAAAAAGGGAATATGATTGTTGACTAAACTATAATGTTGTGTCCTTTGGAATAAATCATGTTCTCATTATCGTGTTCAGACTAGTTGCATAAATTCGACTATACTATCAATTGGTACCACTTAATTTCTAAGTTACTTGAACTTCCAATTCTTTTCCTCTAGTGTACAAGCATAGCTGTAAATTTTAATTGAGGATAAAATTTGAGTTCTACAAAATAAAAGTATAGGAATTAATTCCCTAATGGTGGTGTTTAAGACGTTAACCACAAGAACATAGAAGAGGGAGAGTTGTCACGGGCCGGAATACCCACCCTCGGAATCGTGATGACACCTAACATTTCACTTGCTAGGTAAGCCAACGTCAGAGTAGTTTTTTTCCATTTTAAACAAATCAAATTAATTGATACCAATTAACCTGAAATAACCGAAATAAAATTGAAATAGAGTGAGAAAAACCATAATAACCGCAATATCTAGATACAATTCCAGAACTGGTGTCACAAGTGTATGGGCGACTAGAATAATACAGATAATGGTCTGAATAAAAATAAAATTGTCTGAAATGAAATAAACAGCTAGGATAAGGTAGAAGGGGACTTCAGGGCAGCGAACGCTGAGCAACTGTACCTCAAGTATCCAATCTGGCAACCAATCCGAGCAATCTACTGACCGCCGCTAGAACCGACTCCAAAATCTGCACAAGAAATGCAGAGTGTAGTATGAGTACAACCGACCGCATGTACTCTGTAAGTGCCGAGCCTAACCTCGACGAAGTAGTGACGAGACTAAGGTGGGTCACTTACAATAACCTGTATGCAGTACAATAATAAAAACAGGAAAGAAGCACAAGAAAAATAAGGCAGTTAACTTATGAAAGTAAACTCAATCCTCGAAATAAGTAAAATCAGAGATATCAGTCCTCAGAATCTCGTACGAAAATACTGAAAGCTAATACAATGCACAATGAATACCAAACACACAATCCGTTGCGGCGCGCAACCTGATCCCACTGTACAAACACAGACCTCTCTTATTTCACCATATCAATAATAAAAATAACATATAAATATGTTGTGGCGCACAACCCGATCCCACCATATCAATATTAATCCTCCCTTATTTTACCATATCAATAACATGAATAAAATCGGTTGCATCGTGCAACCCGATCCCATCGTACCTATATCAATCCTCCCTTATTTCACCGTTGCAGTGTGTAACCCAATCCATAAACAAAATCAGTATATGTGATCAAATTCAACAATTCAATTCACAAGAATTTCTACGACTAAAGAATATGAAAGCAAAGTAATAGGGAACTCCGTATCAAGTCAAGGAATGCTACACTTAGGTGTCGTTTGGTAGAATGTATAAGAAGAATGTTGAATAGGGTGTATTTAGTAATGTTGTTATTAGTTATGTTGGCATTAGTTATGCTCACATATTTCTTATCCATTGTTTGGTTTGATGTATTAAAGCATTGCACAATTTTTAAAAGAATTGTTCGTTTACAAAAATACTGTCATAACCAGTCAATCACTTTATCTTTTTAAAAGAAACATATAATTGAGGAATATTTTTATATGAAAAAGGTTTTAAAAAATTATTTGATTTGTTAACCTACATTGTAGTATAAAACTGAATATTTATTTATAAAAAAGAAAATATGCTAAGTATTTATTTATTTACTAAGGATATAACTTTATTTCCCACTTTCTTGGATTATTTCAAACTTGCATTGATATAACTGTATATTTTAATCAAGCATAAAATTTGAAGGACAAATTTGTCTTTAACTAAGCTAATGCATGTATTAAAACTCATTGCATTGATAATATCATGGTTTCTAATGTATTAGTTATCCATAGGATAATACCAAATAGGGTGTATTACTAATGCTTGCATAACTAATGCATAAGTTTAAAAAGTTTACCAAACAAGGGTATTATCAATACAAAAGTTAATAAATGCATTATTTTATCTAATGCATCCTATCAAACGACACCTTACTCCAAAACACAAGACAAGTCAAATATATGACAATTAAAGTGTACAAGTGAGACAACTAAAGCAAGTAGCAATTAATTATGGAAGCATGAGAGAAACAAGCATTTTATTATGCGAGAAATAGGTGACAAGTAGTAAGTTAAAGCATAGGAAGCAATTAAAGCATGTAACAGTAAGAGATGGAATAAAATAATTAATGAAATACGGAAAAGCATGGAAACAAGTATTTGACGGCGTATATACACTCGTCACCTCGCATATATTCCGCTGCACATGAAATTCACATAGCACATAGCTCAAGGATTCTTGTTCCCTCAAAATCAAGGTTAGACCCAACACTTTTCTCGGTCTGCAGGCAAATCAAAGCTCAACCGAGATTTTCCTCTAAAATACGCCTCTAACCCAATCGAATCTAACCAAAATCAACTCAATAACATCAAAAAAAGCTAGGGAAATCAATTGCAACACATAAAGTTAAGATTTTTATACTTTTCCCAAAAAGTCAACAAAAGTCAACCCTGGGCCCGCTTGGTCAAAACTCGAGGTTCGTACCAAAATCCAATTAACCAATCACGCCAAACTCGATTATGTAATTAGTTTCGAAATTCGGCATCAATATGAGGTCTAAATCCAAATTTACAAAACCCCTCAATTCTTCTCAAATCCCTAATTTTCTACCATGAAAGAACATAGATTAAGGTTAGAAGGTGTTGATGGAAATAGAAGAAAACAAGATAAAGTACACTAAGCTATGAAAGGGTGATGAATTTTCTCTTCCAAATTGCCTCTAGGCCGAGCTCTAACAAAAATATGGTGCAAATAGGTGAAATCTCGTTTTTGGAAATAATTAATGAAACTCACCCGAGCCCCACGGGCTCCAAACTAAAATTGCACACAAATATAATAACATCATATGAACTTTCTCGCGCTATCAAAACAACAAAGTAACACCTAGAACCACATATCGGACACCAAAATAATTGAAATTTTCAAATAAACTCAAGAACATGAAATTTTACAACCGGACGTCCGAATCACATCAAATCAACTCCGTTTTGTACCAAATTTTGCAGACAAGTCATAAATACTGAAATGAACCTATACCAGGTTCCAGAACCAAAATTTGAACCCGGTAGCAGCAAAGTCAACCTACAATCAAACTTAAGTATTTTTTAAACCTTTAAATTACTAATTTTTAACAAATTACGTTAAATCGAGCTAGGGACTTCCGAATCCAATTTCAGGAATACGCTCCAGTACCAAATCATGATATGGACCCATCGGCACCGTCAAAGAACTGATCCGGGTCAGTTTACACAAAATATTGATCGTAGTCCACTGAAATGAGTTTTAAGACACGATTTCACATTTTCATCAATTTTCTCATAAAAACCTTTCGAAAAAAGGATACGCACTGCACACATAAATAAAGGAAGGATAAACAGAGATATTCGAGGTCTCGGAACACATAAATGAAATTGTACGATGAATTTGTGTTAGGAAATTCATTAACTATATAAAAAAATTTTAAATTTCAGTTATTAACATTTGATCGTCATTCTGAAATCCAAAATCCATATAGTTAGAAATCCTGATCATAAAAAAGTTATTGCAGAACTTACTAACGCCTTTGGAGATAGACTCATTGACTAGAAGCAGATCCAGGATGAAAGAATTGCCTTCTATAAATCCCTTATGGGATAAAGATCAGCTCATCTGCCTGCATTCAACAAAGAGATAACGTATGTGCTGAGGTCATTGAACAAGAAATATTTGAAGCATTGTGTGCAATTGGAGATGATAAAGCACCAGGTGTTGATGGCTAAAATGCATTATTTTTCAAAAGAACTTGGGCATTGATCAGACTATAAGTGTGCCATGCAGTGAAGGATTTCTTTCAAACGAGCAACCTTTTTAGAGCAATCAATTGCACAACCATCACCTTGATCCCTAAGGTTCCCCATCCTACAAGTATCAAGGAGTATAGACCTATAGCTTGCTGCACTATTCTGTACAAATTAATTGCCAAAATTCTCAACAGACTGCAAAATGTTATTGCTTCAGTTGCGTCAGACACCCAAGTTGGCTTCATTCTTGGTAGGAAGGTAGCAGACAATGTCCAACTGGCTCATGAGTTAGTTAAGGCTTACTCAAGGAAGAATATTTCTCCAAAATGCCTCATTAAAGTGGATATACAGAAAGCCTATGATATAATTGACTGGAGGTACTTGCACCAAATATTAGAATGTCTAGGATTTCCACTGCAATTTACCAACTGGATCATAGAGTGTGTGTCAACAGTGAACTATACCATTCTCATCAATAGAGAGATAAATAAACCATTTGATGCAGCTAGAGGGCTTATACATGGAGATCCTATGTCCCCATTCCTCTTTGTCATAGCAATGGAATATCTGAGTAGGAATCTGAAGACACTCAAACTAGAGAAAACCTTCCACTATTATCCTATGTGTTCTAGATTGGACCTTACTCACTTGAGTTTTGTTGATGATCTTCTTCTATTCACAAGAGGGGATACTACTTCTGTTGTCCTATTGCATCAAAAGTTCAACACCTTTTTCAGAAGCATCAGGCCTTAAAGAAAATCTAGCCAAAAGCTCAATATATTATGGAGGAGTTAGCAATGAAATGAAACATGAGATCCAACAGGCTCTAGGGTACAGTCAAGGAGTGCTGCCTTTCAAATACTTGGGCATACCCCTTGATACTAAGAAGCTATCAGTGCTGCAGTGGCACCTTTTATTGCCAAAATTTTGAGCATGATTTCTTCATGCACAACAAAAAAACTATCTTATACAGGCAGAATTCAGCTAGTCCAAATAGTTATCTTTGGCATTCAATCCAATTGGGCTCAAATCTTTATTATTCCTGCTAAAGTCATCAAAGCAATTGAAGCACACTGTAGAAGTTATATATGGTCTGGAGTGAATACAATAACAAAAAATGCTTTGGTGGCATGGGATAAGATATGCTCCCCAAAAGTTGCCGAAGGATTAAACTGGATCAACTTGGCTATGTGGAACAAAGCTGCTATCACTAAGACATGCTGGGAGTTGGCAAACAAGAAGGATAAGTTATGGATAAGATGGATCCTGTAACGACCCGACCAGTCGTTCTGAGAGTTTAGACCGTTTCCCCATTTATGCTTCATTGTTTGTGTGGTTCATCTCTTTTGTGTTGTGTTGGATTGGTTGGCTTGGGTTCGGAGTGATTGTAGAGAGAAATAAGACACTTAGTCTCTTAACTTGGTTCAATAGTTGAAAAAGGCAACCGAAAGTTGACTTATAGGTATATGATCTCGCAATGTGATTTTTATGATTCAGATGGCTTCGTTAGGTGATTTGGTAATTAGGAGTGTATTCGGAATGTTATTCGGGGGTCTGTGGTAGAATTAGGCTTGATTTGGAGAAATAGGATTTTTGGCGATTTCTGGTCGGCAATGGAAAGTTGTCTATCTGGGTCGGAACGGAATTCCAGAAGTTGGAAAAGGTTCGTAGTGTCATTTGGTATGTGTATGTAAAATTTCAGGTCATTCTGACGTGGTTTGGTTAGTTTCGACATAGTTGGTAAATTTCGAAAGTTTAGAAATCCTTAGGCTTGAATTACAAGTAAATTCAGTGTTTTGGCATTGTTTTGGGTGTTCCGAGGGTTCGAATAAGTCCGTGGGATGATATGTGCTGTATTTGTATAATTGGTTGAGGCCCCAAGGGGCTCGGGATTGATTTCGGATGGTTAACAGAGGTTTGGACTTGGAAAGTGCCGCAAAGTTGTTGTTGGTGCCAGTTTACTGGTGTGGTCGCACCTGCGGATGGGGAGCCGCATGTGCGATGATCGCTGGTGCGGTGGGCCATGCGCAGATGCGAAAAAAGGAAGCCTGGCCTGGGAGTGCAGATACAGTATTTTGGTCGCACCTGCGAGTCCGCAGGTGCGAGGTGAGGGCCGCAGATGCGAAAGTCGGGATTTAAGTCATGGTTGCAGGTGCGCACCTAGGACCACAGGTGCGGGTCTGCAGGTGCGAGAAATGTTCCGCAAGTGCGGTGTTCGCTAGCCAGAAATTATAAAAGGATGCCTTCACGAATTTTCTTATATTTCACCATTTTTGAAGACGGGTTTGGAGCTTTTTGAGGGATTTTGAAAAGGGGTTCAAGGGGAACAAATTGAGGTAACATTTTTGAACCTAATACTCGATTTTATGTTGGTATTTGACTGATTAATCATGAAAGTTGTGGGATTCAATGGTGTAATTTGAAGGGTTAGGGCTTGGAAACTTGAGACTTTGATTTAAGGATTTGAGGGGTCATTTGTCGTCGGATTTTGATGTATTTGGTATGTATGGACTCGTGAGGGTGTAAGGATTCTAGTTTTGTGATTTGTGTGGAGTTCCGAGACGTGGACCCGGTGGTCGGGTTTGGCCGAATTCGGGATTTGTGATGCATTTTGATAATTTTGATGTGGGCTTCGCTCCTTTAGCATTTATTAATGATATAATACTGAGTTTGGTTAGATTCGGGGTGATTTGTGGTCGAGTCAAGCGGCAAGGGCATTGCGAAGTAGAGTTTTGGCTTGATTGAGGTAAGTAACGCTTCCAATCTTGGTTCTGAGGGTTCGAAATCCCGAACTACGTGTTACGTGATTAGAATTGGGTGACGCACATGCCAAGTGACGGGCGTGCGGGCGTGCACCGTGTGATTCGTGACCTGGTTCATTCCATGGCACCGTTTATTGGTTCTCTTTTGTTGATATCTGTGCTTCGGTCAATGTGACTGATGTGAACATTCTAGAAATCATGTTATTGTTAAGGCTTCACACCGATATTGTTGAGACCCGAGCGGTCGTCTTAATGTGAACATGTTGGAGATCATGCTAGATATTATGTTAAGGCTTCACGCCAATGTTGTTGAGACCCAAGTGGTCGTTCATTTCTGTCATCTCATGTGTTTCGTCGATACAATATACTCAGTCCTGTCATTGCATATCATACCATGTCTCAGTCTCGGTAATTGTTATTTTGCACATAATATCATTGATTCGGGCTAGTTCATGCATTGTGAGCCATGTGAGCGAGACTGGAGAGTGATGACTGAGTGAGGCCGAGAGCCTGATATTGAGTGACAGATACATGGGTCGGGCTGCACGCCGCAGCGGTATTGGATCGGGCTGCACACTGCAATGGCATTGGATCGGGCTGCACACTGCAGCGGTATTGGTTCGGGCTGCACGCTGCAACGATATAGCGGTTGGGCTGTAGGAACCCCTCCACAGTCTGTAACATACCCCTAGTGAGCGCAGTGATATTTGAGAGATGGATCTTCCCTGGACATGGATCTTGTCCGAAGTGTTTATGCTTGGAGATGGATCTTCTCCACGAGCTGGATTGGCCTGTTTCCATCGGTACTAAGCGACTGAGGTCAGTGACGTGTGTACGTATTATGGGATTGATCTTCCCTTGGCCGTTGAGCCATATACAGGATCGAGTGGTTGTGAGGTGTATCATTACCTAGAGATGGATCTTCTCCTAAAGGCTGGATCGGCCTTCCTCAGTACTGAGTGATTTATGTATGATGTGTATATATTGTGGGAGGAATCTTCCCTGGGCCATGCGAGCCATATACAGTACTGAGTGGGCGAGTATTTGAGAGTGGGAGCACATTGTGCATTTCATACTGTGGATGCATTGACATGTAGAATACGTCGAGGTATATATGTTAAACTATTCGGAACTATGTTTATCTTATCATTTGAGCTGTCTAGTTAACTGAAAGCATGCCTAAATTTCTATACATCTATTCTGTCATAAACATGGAGGTTTAGTCTGTCACTACCTCTCAGTCCACAGGCTGGGCTTTTTACTTACTGAGTTGGTGTACTCACGTTACCCCCGCACCTTGTGTGCAGATTCAGGTGCCAGGACTGAGTGAGAGCTGGTTTACTCTCTGGGAGCCCTTCGGAGATTGTAAGGTAGTTGCACGGCGTCCGCATCCTTGTCTTTCTCCTTCCTATTAGTCATTTTGTCTATTTTAGACTTGTTGGTAGTATGGGAACAATACTAGATTTTGTATCTTCTTTTAGTTGCTCATGACTAATGACTCCAGGTTTTGGGGTTGTATTTAAATGTTTTACTTAACTTTATTTGCTTTGAAATGCTAAATGAAAGATTTATGAAATACTGGTTGATATGGAATCAAACGAAAAGTTTCTTATGTTATGCATAGTGAATTGGCTAGGTTAATATCACGATAGGCGCCATCACGGCCGGGTTGATTTTCGGGTCGTGACAGATCCATAGCTTAATATCAAAGAGCAGAATTTTATGGTTATTGGAGTAGCAAAGCAAACATGTTGGGTGGTTCGAAAGGTGTTTGAGGTAAGGGACATATTGCATTTTACTAACAATTTGTCATAAGGCACAGTTACAAAGCAAGTGTACCTACAGCTACTAAGTATATTACCAAAAGTTCCATGGAAAGGATTGATGTGTCAAAATCAGGAAAATCCAAAAGACATCTTCACCATATGGCTCCAGGTGCATGGAAGAGTATTAACAGCCGATAAATTGAAGAAATGGGGAATGCAGATAGAAGACACTTGCTATTTCTGCCAACAAAAGCCAGAGACGCGAGATCACTTATTTGCTGAATGTGAATATGGTAAATGCCTATGGCACAAACTCATGAACTGGTTGCACATTCAGTATCCTCCTATAGACTCATGGGCAGCAAATCCTCAATAGATAGTTATGGAAACAAAGAGCATCTTTTTCAACCCCTTGCTTTGACTTGGTAAATTTCATCTGGATTCGCTCCACAGCTGTCAAGAGTACTTAAGCTAGTCTATGCAGAGTATATCCATGCACTGTGGATTGAAAGGATTCAGAGCTGAAGGATATACACGAGTGTTGCTCAGTAATTGTAAATATTAGTGCGATATAGATTGTAGAGTGTTTTTTTCTGTTGGATATTTTCCTCTAGCTTGTAAAGTAGACTAAGATAGTCTACTCAAATTTATAAATGTTACATTAGTGTTAATTAAAAAAGTTCAATTACCAAAAAAAAAAAAAATCCTGATTCTGCCATTGAGAGCCCACATTGTAGTTTTGCCAACCACATATTCACAAGCATCCAAAGTCCAAGCCAAGACTACTGAGCAGTTTTACTTTTCAGAGAAATAGCCCTCAGTTTGTCTCCTGATTTCCAATGTGCGCATCACTTTCATTTTCTTTCTTGTCTTTCTCATAATCTAAGCCTACACTCTTTCACTTGGATTCCTATCTGCAATCATAATTTTGAATTGCCAAATCTTACTTAAAAAGAAAAAAACTCCATCAACCCTAAAGGATTTAAGGGTCTTTGGAGGGTTGGGGAGGGGAGGGTTAAATAGGAATGTTGAGGGCCAGGGGGGTGGTGGGAGGGGGGTTAAATAGGAATATTTTTTGTATAACAATGATGTCCGAAGTATCCTACGCATATATCAACTATCAATCGGATTTTTTGTATAACTTTTATCTCTGTATCGGATAATTTGTCTATCAAAACTTAGGCAGATAAAAAGAAATCGGTTAGTTTTTTTCCCCCTCTGCTTGGATAAATAGGAATGTTAACAATATTTTTAATTGAATACAAGTAGCTCTTAATTGTTGTATAACATATTTATATATCACTTTAAAAATATACTAGTACAATCTTTTTCTCTTATACATTTCAAAGACCTAATTGTACATCAGACATTCAATATTTATGTTGAAGTTCCATAAAAAGTGCGTGACTATCCTTGTGCTTTATAAGGCCAAACAAGGGGTCGTTTGGTTTGAATAAGACTTATGCCGGAATAAGTTATGTTGGGATTAGTTATTTTGGTATTATTTTTTATTCATTGTTTGATATGTTGTATTAAAAATGACAATTGTATAATTTTTAAGAAGAAGGTAGAAGTTATCCCGACACTACTAACCCCACCCTCTACAGGGTATAAGTTATCCCGATACTAATTTTAATCCTATGATAACTTATACCAGATTTGCTAACCAAACTAAGTATTAATGTGATACTAAATTTTTATACCTTCTTATACTTCGTACCAAACGACTAAAAGTATGCGGTTCACAAGTTTACTTATTCTAGTTGTCATAGTAGCGGCACTAAATAATAATGGGATCATTTAATGGATATATTTTATTAATGAATGCTGGATTTATTGGATAAAAAATGAAATATAATGCTTATAATAAAAACAAAAAACTGTGATTTTGTCAACAAGATTATCGTTTCATTTCATACAAAACGAAGAACAAAAATATCAAAGAAGCAGACAAAATTTGTCAATTAACGAAAGTGTTACGAATGGTCATTTGTATTTTGTAGTAGCCTAAAAACTCAACAAACTTTTTACAACCTCAACTTTTTCGGAGACATCGAAGCCCACCTTATTTCACCTCATCTCTCC